>JABMDN010000916.1:0-17503 GCA_017165825.1 Hepsetus odoe
TACCTGGACATTGGTTTGGGGACGGTCAAATCTACAGTCTGGATTAACAGTGAAGTAAAACTACAGTCTGGATTAACAGGCATGTAAATCTACAGTCTGGATTAATATTAGTGTAAATCTACAGTCAGGATTAACAGTGATGTAAATCTACAGTCTGGATTAATATAAGTGTAAATCTACAGTCTGGATTAACAGTGTGTATAATCTGAATTAAACATGATGTTGAAACTTCACCTGATCACGTCCTCATCAAGTGCAGGACGGTAATGTCCAGCAGTGACCCTGAGACCCTGGGACCCTGGGTCTCAGGGTTTTTGTGACTCTCCATCAAAACAGACCTTCTCTCTCCTCCGACTGCAGATCCAGGAACATGTATCGAGCCGGAGCAGAAGTCTGTTCTCTGTATTTGCCAACGAACATTAATAATAGAAACTGCAATTCAGTTCAGAATGAAAATAATTGACCAATTAACTAATTGAATAAGGCAGCTGGAGAAGACCCTGCAGAAGTGAGGAGGAGAAATCCTGGAAAATAACCTCCAGCGAGACTCTGCATTTGTCACTACCCGATTTGGACCATGCACGCTATTCAATAAAAAGCATTTAATTAAGATTTTTTCTTAAAATTTCAGGTCAATAAAGCAGTTAGTCTTTCTAAGGGAATCTCTTTTCTGGGCAGATGATGATCATGTGGTAATAATGTAGCTTGTTCATTCATTCATTTATACATTTATTTATTTATTTCACATATCCTGAAAAGTATGTATATTTTTGGGTGTAATTAATACAAACATCATGGATGAAATTCATAAAATGTCAAACAAGTTTGAAAGTTCATAATTAACAAGCAAACTGTGTTTTTACAGCTTGTGTTCTCCAGGGTTTTAATTGTGGAGCTGAGATCATATTGTAGTCTGGAGACTCTTAACATGTTCACCAAGCAGCAGAACGTCCTCAAGTCCACAATAGTGACAAAATTAAGTGATTAATCTCTAGTCTAAAGCTTCAACAACACCTCCTGTAGCAGGTGTCTTCTGTGAGAAATTACTTATTTGGCTTTATCGACTGTCCCTGCGATGGGCTGGCGACCTGTCCAGGGTGCGTGCCCCGTCCTCGACCTGTGTAAACTGGGTTGGACTCCAGCACTCCCCCGCGACTCCGTTTGGGACAAGCGGCAGAAAATGGATGGATGGATGGCTGGCTTTATCGACTGATTTTATGGACATCCATAAGAAACGACCAGAATGTTCCTGATATAACATAATAGTATTATTATAATATAATAAATAAATTCTAGAAAATTATCTGTGCAATTTTCTGGAATATCTGCTCCTCTTAAATATATTATTCTAACAGACGGATCAATAAATCTTCCATCATCATTCGAGTTTATGAGTAACTGTAATTAACCTCCTGACAAAGCAACGGTTAAAGGAGAATTACTCTTATCTTTTCCAAAATTAAAGATTTTTAGATGGGAATTTCAGTTCCATCACCTCATCTTTCAAATTCAGCTCTGCATTTCTCCCATACAGCAGGGGGCAGCTACTGAAAACGCCCGGGGAGCAATGACGGGGACAGTACCTTGCCCTCGCTCAAGGGTACCTCAGGGCAACCTCCTGGTGAGGGGTTTGAACCCATAATCTTCCGATCCAGGGCGACTCCATAACCACTAGACCACCGCTGCCCCTGCAGAGAGACAGTAGAGAAACAGAACAAATATATATATATATATATTTTTTTTTTTTTTTTTCCAGCAGGCTAGCCAGATCAGTTTTTCTTTTCCACAGTTTTTCTTTTATCCCTTGAAACCTGATCAGCGTGTTTTGTGACACACTAAGTAGTTTTTAAATAATAAAGCTTCAGATTGCTTTATTTACTGCACTAGTAATGTGGTACTGGAACAGATTAAATAACAGGATACACAAGTTGGGTTTATACTCTAATTAAAGAGAAAATAATTTACCATCATTTTCAAATGACATTATTATGGATATTTATGAATCTTTATATGTTTTAAATGAAGGTACATATAAAAAGAAAACACTAGGTAATACATATCTTTGATTAGTCACATATTGATCGATTAGATGTTAGAAATGAATAAAGAACATTCTGACTGAATGTACTTTGCCAAGGCGCTGCTTGTAGAAGCTACTCGGTTCCTCTGAAGACGAGTCCCACAGTAAAGAGGTTTCGGTGATGCAGCTCTTCTCCTCGTTTGTTCCTCTGAATATGAAAGTACATTTCAATGAGCTGAAAATCAGATCAAACATCAAATAAATGATCAAACATTTCTCTCAGCTGGATGCAGGTCATCTGGAACATAAATGTCCTCATTCTGAGAGACTGGAACTCTGCAGCACGTAATACAGGAGGTACACAGTGATCACCTGAAGGAACCACTGACAACAGCTTCCCTCCGTTTTAGTGAAAAGCTGAATCACCTGGGAATAATCTCCCTGGTTCAGTGATCACACACGGGCTGCTAAGCGGGAGTGCCGTAAGCTAGAACACAGATGGAAGACAACAGGTCTCCAAGTCTCTCAGGCTCTATGGTTCGCTAAATTAAAACAATATAAGAAAGCTCTATATAGTGCTCGCACTGAGTACTATCAGACATTACTGTTCTTGTTCTGTTAGATCTTAGTGCTGCGTTCGACAGGGAGGATCACTCCATTTTAGTAAATAGGCTTCACTCCACTGTCGGCATTAGCGGAACAGCCCTTAAATGGTTTAACTCCTCTCTCACAAACCGTTATTACTTCATCCAAATGAATGATTATGGCACCCCCTCACCTGTCACTAGTTAATTATGGAGTCCCACAGGGGTCGGTGTTGGGCCCAGTGCTCTTCTCCTTCTACATGCTCCCACTAAGCACTATTATACGGAAGCATAATGTTAGTTACCACTCCTACGCTGATGATACTCAGTTATACTTATCTGTTAAATCATGAGATAAAGCATCAACCAGCACTTTAATTAGCTCCTCAATGATATTAGGGATTGGATGAATAACAACTTCCTCTCACTAAACCCCGAAAAAACTGAGCTGCTCTTGTTTTGTAGTAGCGATGTAGACAGGGCCAACTTCATTTCGCATATCCGGGATGCAGGGTTGAAGTTTTCAGTTAGTACTCTGGCACGTAACCTTGGTGTTATTTTTGATTCAAATCTTTCATTTAATCCCCATGTTAATGCAGTTGTGAAGACATGCTTCCTGCACCTTCGGAACATTGCCAAACTACGGCGTTTTCTGTCAATGGAAGACACGGCAAAAGTAGTACATGCATTTGTATACAGTAGGTTAGATTACTGTAATGCCCTACTTTCTGGAAGCTCTCAGGGCACATTAAGCACCCTACAGCGCATTCAGAACACAGCCGCTAGGATTGTTAGCAGGAGCAGGAAGTACGACCACATCACTCCCATACTCTCCTCGCTTCACTGGCTTCCTGTTAGGTACAGGGCTGACTTCAAGGTCCTCCTCTTAACCTACGAGGGACTTAAAGGTCTTGCCCCAATATACCTAACCGAACTGCTTAATACCTACACACCTAACCGCCCATTTAGATCCCAGAATAAAGATCTCCTAATTGTCCCTCATAAATAAATGTATAGGTGCATGAGCTTTCAGTTACAGGGCCCCTAGATTGTGGAACAGCTTGCCTGCCTCTGTACGGGATGCCGAATCAGTCTCAGTCTTTAAATCACGGCTGAAGACTTACTTCTTTAGTTTAGCTTACCCGCACCAATCACCATAGTGCACCATTACTAATGTCGCTGGTGCTGCTGTACATGCCAATGCACATCGTTTCATTTCTGTGTCTGTCACTACTGGATCCTGCTCATTACTGACCCCCTCATTCCATTTCTCTCCCCACATGTCCAGGGGGGCCCGCTGTGGTCATCACCTGAGTCCAATGCCGAGCTACCATCTGGTCTGTGTGATGCATCTGATGCGCCAAGGGTCCCTGGCGGCTCATCGGTACCTGGAAGCAACTTGGGACTCCTTACTGATCCTGGAGTTTAAAACCAAACTAACTTTGTACTGTTAGTATACCCAAGGGGGTTGGGTAGCCGGTTGACCTTGGACCCTCAGAGGTTTTTTTTCTCCACAGTGGAGTTTTTGGTTCCTCTCCTTCGTAGTCGTCCGGCTTTAACATCTATTACTGTAACCATTTCCATCATCTACCACCAATGTAAAGTGCCTTGGGGCAACTGTGTTGTAAAAGGCGCTATACAAGAATAAATTGAACTGAATTGAATTATTTACTGAATATTGCTGTGGTCAGGTTATCAGTGCCTTCCTGCTGAGACTGGTAGAAACATTTTTACTTCCTAAAGAGAACGAGAGCTTCTGTCTAGCTATATATCTATCTATCTATCTATCTGGCTATCTATCTATCTATCTATCTATCTCTATCTATCTATCTAACTATCTATCTATCTATCTATCTATCTATCTATCTATCTATCTATCTATCTGTATGTTCATTTATTTGCTCATTCACTGAATATTTCTGAGGTGCTGCTGGGCTTTCTTTGTGATGGAGTTGGTGTTGAGGGACCACGTGAGGTTGTCAGTGATGTGAACACCAAAAAACTTGGTGCTCTGGACCATCTCCACAGGTGAGGTGTTGATGATAAGTGGTGTGTGGTCCCGACGTGATCTCCTGAAGTCAACAACCATCTCTTTAGTCTTGTCGACGTTCAGAGACAGGTTGTTGGTTCTGCACCAGTCCGTCAGCTCTTGTATCTCCTCTCAGTAAGCTGCCTTGTCTCCAACGCTGGTCAGACCCACCACGGTTGTATCATCAGCAAATTTGATGATGTGGTTTGAGCTGTGCTTGGCTGCACAGTCGTGGGTCATCAGTGTGAACAGCAGTGGGCTGAGCACACAGCCCTGGGGGGCTCCTGTGCTCAGTTTGATGGTGTTGGAGGTGCTGCTACTGATCCTGACTGACTGGGACGATACGCAAACTGAAGGGGGTCTAGTGAGGAGGGGATCTGAGACTTGATGTGCCTCATGACCAGCCTCTCGAAGCACTTCATAATGATGGGTGTGAGTGCGACGGGACGATAGTCGTTGAGGCAGGAGATGGATGGTTTCTTTGGCACTGGAATGATGCTGGTGGTCTTGAAGCACCTTGGAACAACAGTGGTGCTCAGAAAGGTGTTGGAGATGTCAGTGAGAACATCTGCCAGCTGTTCTGCACATCCTCTGAGCACACGACCTTGAATATTGTCTGGACCGGCAACTTTCCGTGGGTTGACTCTGAGATGAGTCACCGTAGGTTGCAGCTTCCCTAAACATGTCCCAGTCGGTGCGTTCGAAGCAGTCCTGAAGAGCAGAGATGGCTCCTGTGGGCCAGGTCTTTACTTGCTTCAGGGTGGGTCTCACGCGCCTGACGATGGGTCTGTACGCTGGGATCAGCAGCACAGAGATGTGGTCTGAGTGTCCGAGGTGGGGGCGGGGCTCCGCTCTGTACGTGCCGGCCATGTTTGTGTAAACACAGTCCAGCGTGTTTCCCCCCTTCGTTGCAAAGTTCACATGTTGATGGAATTTGGGGAAAACTGACTTGAGATTTGCATGGTTGAAATCTCCGGCAACAATAAACAGTCCATCTGAGTGGAAGTTTTGGAGTCCGCTGATAATTCCATAAAGTTCAGCCAGCGCGCTGTTAGCATTAGCGCTGTTAGCGCTAGCGCTGGGTGGAATGTATACCGCCGTAATAAACACTGTAGAGAACTCCCTGGGCAAATAAAACGGTCTGCACCTGACTGTCAGCACCTCCAGCAGTGTCGAACAGTGTGCAGAGACCAGCACAGCGTTTGTACACCATTGTGTGTTTACGTAAACACACAGCCCCCCTCCGCGAGTCTTGCCGGACAGAGCGGAGTTTCTTTCCACGCAAAACGCGGAGAGTCTGGCGAGTTGGATGGCGGTGTCCGGAACGCTGTCGCTGAGCCATGTCTCCGTAAAAACAAAAACACAGCAGTCTCTGTACTCACGCTGGGTGTTCAGCTGGAGTCGTATACAGTCCAGTTTATTATCCAGGGAGCGGACATTGGCGAGGAGGACGGACGGGATAGCCGGTCGGCTAGCGTTAGCCTTGAGCTGAGCCCGGACCCCAGCACGCTTACCGCGCTTCTGTTTCCTCTCACACCGCTTCCTATGACCTCTCAGTCAGCCAGGTACAGCAGGCAATCTCGGGGGTTGAGGGCCTGGTCTTCTCAGCACGCCGAACTCCCGTAGTTTTGTTCGGAGAGTCGCAGGAAGACTGAATCCTGGCTGATTCCTGAGCTCCAGCAGTGTTTGGCAGTTAAATTTAAGAGCATTCACAGATGTGACGCTCATGTGCAAGTCTTGTGGTGAAAAGTAGTCGGATGAAAGACTTTTTTACAGACTTTAGCACCAATGTTTGGACCCCGGAGCGGCCGCTGCGTGTTACCGCGCCGCCATCTTGGATCATGTTTTGTTTAGTCAGTTGTGTTTATTTGATTAAAGTTATTAAAGTTTTTTGTAAGTTCTTGCCATGACGTGCAATGTTTCTGTTGTGTGAGTTAAAACATCTACTGATATGATTCTTTCTGCCTGCAGGTTCAGTGTGACGGCTGTGGAAGGTGGGATCACCTGAACTGTGTCAGGAGGCCTGATGGACTTTAAGACTTCCGCTGTCAGGCTTGTAGATAAATCAAGATTAGATACTGCATATCGCTGTGGGTACTTGATATATAATTGTATATAGTTATTATCTGAAGATTTCTGAATGAAACTAACTAATTATTTATCTAATTATTTATATTCAAATAAATGTTGTTTTAATAAATGTTCGTTTATTCCGTTAGCTTAAAAGAGTCACGACGGCTGTTTAACTGTTCCAACTGTTTGAGTAAACTGAGATTAGGGTCAGGGAATGAGGCCTTCAGTCCCCGAGATCGCCTGATGTTCCTGGCCGACTGAGAGGACATCGGAAGCGGAAACGCGGCAAGCTTGCTGGGGTTTGAGTTCAGCCAAAGGCTAACGCTAGCCGACCGGCTATCCTATCCGTCCTCCTCGCCAATGTCCACTCCCTGGACAATAAACTAGACTACACCAGACTCCAGGACCACCCAGCGTGAGGACAGGAGCTGCTGGGTTTTAGTTTTTACTGAAACATGACTCAGCGGCAGCGTTCCGGACTCATCCAGCTCGCCGGACTCTCCGCATTTCACTCAGACAGAAACTCCGCTCTGACCGGCAAGACTCGCGGAGGGGCTGTGTGTTCACATCGACACACAATGTTGTACGGACACTGTGCTCAGGGAGTTCACTACAGTCTTAATCACGGCAGTTTAATCCCACCAGTGCTAACGCTAACAGTGCTGACGCTAATATCACTAATGCTAAGAGCGCTAACGCTAAAAGTGCTAATGCTAACAGTGCAGGCTGAACTGTGTGGAGTATCAGAGTAAAGTTATCAGTGGGTTCAACACTCGCTCCTCTTTTCTTTATTCGGAACTAAAATATGACAGAAAGAAGCGACTTTCACAAACTGGAGAATGTTTGTGAAATTCAGTTCAGTTATCTGTAAATATATATTTTAAATTATGAACTAAATATTTACATGCAGAGGTTTTGTGAGGTAATGATAAAGTGGAGAAACTTCACAGAAACACATTTCAGTTCCAGACGAGGTCTCGGGCAGTAAGTTTATTTTTACAATGTGAACTTTCATCAAAGTATAAAAGACACAAAATAAATAAACACATTCAGAATCAACCTACAACGTTCAGTGTCCAGTCCTGAACATCTTCACAGAAGTGTTGACCTTCAGTCTTTTGTCTCAGGGCTGGGGGATCCTTTCACAGTGAGGACAAACCAGTGATGTGTCTTCTGTGAGAAGGACTCACAGTCTTCCCAGTCTTCTTCAGGGAGGGAGCGGCTTTTCTCATGAAACCAGTAACTGCACTGGATTCACTGGATCTGCAGTGAAAACAGTAAATGACCTTCAGACGTGAATGAAGGAATTATAACGATTAGAATAATTCTCACCCAGAGAGAGTGCGCAGGGTAGGACGTCCGTCCACATGAAGGACACGGATCATCAAGAGGCTCTTAAATAAGACATGAGAGGATTAATCATCAATAATCAGGGGGCTGATTGGTGGGTTAATGATTGATTCTCCTCACAGACTAGCCAGAGAGTTTGGGTCTCAGTGATATTTGATATTTAAGATATTTGATCAATAACTAGTCTGAAGTCTTGATCTGGAACATGTGTGTTTTATTGAACATTACTCTAGTCTTCCAAAACTTAACTGCAGTTTCCAGTCTGCACATTGCAGCTTGTTCCAGGCTCCAGATGTTGACGTGTCCGGGCCAATCAGGAAAGGAGGAAATGCTGCTGGACCACATCTGTAGGAACTCATGTAAATATTAAAAGTAACGTCACAAAATCATCTGCACCTAAATCAGGCTCTTCTGAGAACATGGAGATGAAATTGATCTCTAAAGGATTATTCTGCTGCATCTACCTGAGCAGCACTCTTTAATGGTTTTTAAAGTAAAGTTCCAGGAAATGTAAATACCCCTTTACATTTACTCAGTACCCCTGAGCAAGGTACCGTCCCCGTCACTGCTCCCCGGGCGCTTTCAATAGCTGCCCACTGCTGCACGGTGTTTGTGTGCATGGGTTAAAAGTAGAGGTCCAATTTTGTTGTGGTGTGTGCAGTGCTGTGACCTCACAATGACAAGGGTTGTCACTTTCACTTTTTCACTTTCTCTGAAGGTTTAGAGATTTAAAGCTCATGTTCAGTGGCTTCAGTTATGAACTAAATCTTTACATGTAGAATTTTCTGTGAGTTAATGATGATGGGGAGAAACTTCACAGAAACACGTTTTAGTTCATAATCACGGGGCTGATTGGTGGGTTAATGACTGATCTCCTCACAGACTAGCCAGAGAATAAATAAAATCCTTCACCACTAAAGTCCAGTGACCTCCTGTGTTGGGATCAGTGATCCCTGTGATGATACTTTGTTAGATGAACCTGTAACACAGTTCTGCAGTCTGTAGACACCCAACACACAGAACTCACAGAATTCAGGTTTTCATTCATCACATCAGAAATCTACAGTTTCTCCAGCAGGACGTCCGACTCACACTTTTCATTTTTCCCTTGAAACCTGATCAGCGTGTTCTGTGGCAGAATTGAAGAAGTTATTAACTAATAAAGCTTCAGATTGCTTTATTTACTGCACCAATGTGGTACTGGGATTGATTAAGTAACAGGACACACAGGTTAGTTTTATACTCTAATTAAGAACAAAATCATTTACTATCGTTTTCTGATTACATTCTGTTTATTTACGTATCTTTATATTTTAAATGAAGGTGAACATAAAGAAAGTACTCAGTGATCTAACATATCTTTGATTTGTCACATATCGATCGATTAGATATTAGAAATGAATAAAGAACATTCTGACTGAACGTACTTTGCCAAGGCGCTGCTTGTAGAAGCTTCTAGGTTCCTCTAAAGATGAGTCCCACCGTAAAGAGGTTTCGGTGATGCAGCTCTTCTCCTTGTTTGTTCAATGAGCTGAAAATAAGATCAAACATCAAATAAATGATCGAACATTTCTCTCAGCTGGATGCAGGTCATCTGGAACAGCTGAAAAAGGTCATGGTGGAAAGATAAATGTAAGAACGATCATCTCCTCAGGGGAAGCGGCGGCCTAGTGGTTAGGGCATTGGCCGGAGGATCGGGGGTTCGAACCCCTTCCCAATAGGTTGCCCTGAGGTGCCCTTGAGCAAGGTGCCGTGCCTGTCCCGCTCCTCCCTGCGATGGGCTGGCGACCTGTCCGGGGTTTGTCCCCTGTCCTTGCCCTGTGTGCGCTGGGTTGGACACCGGCGCGACCCTGTTTGGGACAAGCGGCAGATAATGGATGGATGGATGTTACTCTTCAGAAATCATCAGAGCAGCTGGTTACTCACCACACTCTCATCACCCCCCCCAAATGAAGCCAAAGCTTGCATTTATTTAAATAAAGCCTTTAATTTGTACTCTATTACCATCTTTATTCTCTGGTTACCTTTTAGAATCTGTAGAGACTGAATCTCATCCAAATCAAAAATGGCTCAAACCAACATCTGATATAAAGTTTTTCTTCATCAGTTCTCATTCCCACCGTTCATTGGTTCTCCTCGCCTGTTCTGTTTTGCACACTGTCATGATTGGCTGAGCACAGAGAAAGTCCTGCCCATCTCCCTGAATCTGCAGTTGGACCCTCAGCTTGTGTTCAGTGTTGAAGATCTTCTACAGGAGCTCCTGCAGTTGGAGGACTGAGCTTGTTGATCTTGGGAAAGATCTTCAGAATGGTGGACAGTAAGTGAAGTTCTTCCAGCTGAATATTGTTTACATTTACATTTATGGCATTTAGCAGACACTCTTGTCCAGAGCGACTTCCATGTCCTAATGTTCCTAATGCTCCCATGTTCCCTGGAGCAAATCAGGGTTAAGGATCTTGCTCTGGAACCCAGTGGTGGTAGTGCTAGAGGTGGGAATCGAACCTGGGACCAGTTTAGTCATAGGTCCATAGGCAAGAAGAAAAAAGGAGGAACCATGTTTCTAGTTTAATGAAGGAGTGAAGGTTGTTCTTTATAGCAGACCGCTGATGGAGCTCACAGTTTAACAGTTTCGGTTTGGGCGAGGTCACAACAACTTTACACGCCACACCCTCTCCTGTGCTGTGATAGGCTACCAATGTCCCGCCTCTCTCTGTGATTGGATAGTAATATTACTCTTCTGTCTATGATTAGTTTGGACTGTCCGTCTCTGTCTTTGATTGGTTAGGAAAGTCAGTCTCTGTCTGTGATTGGTTGGTAATCTCCAACTCTGTGATTGGTTAGGACTGTCCATCTCTGTCTGTGATTGGTTAGGACTGTCCGTCTCTGTCTGTGATTGGTTAGGACTGTATTTTCATTTCTCCAGAGTGGTATTAATAGTTCCTGGTTCAGGAGAGAGTTCAGCTGTTTAAGTTCTTTATTTTTATTCCTGCTCTGATTTGTAGGATGATTTTACACCATTTCTTCAGTTTTACTGCAGGAGATCAACAGACTATCAGAAGATTCTGTGTGTTTAGTTTCAGATTGTGTTTTAAAGGTTAAATCTGTTTAAAGTGTGAGAGTGTAAAGATGCTCACTCCGCTCCTGAACAGCCTGCACAGTTTTAATGCTTTTCATGATTCAATTGAAGAAGAATCCTTTAAGAAACCTGGTACATGGATTTTTGAGGATCATCATCATCATCATCATTTTTGTGAACTTCCATGTGTGTGTGTCAGGATTCCTTCATTTAATTAATTTTATTAATATGACATTATCAGGATCACTTCCTTCACCTGACACACCCCCACTTCCTGTCTCTGTGTGTGATGTAATGATGTGTGAAGTCACTTCCTGTCTCTGTGTGTGATGTAATGATGTAAAGTTTGAGTTGAGTCTGTGTCCCACCCTCATCAGCCGACTCTGAGGTTTGGAGAATGATGAAGATTTGGGATCGGGTCTCTGTGATGATTAAATCCTGTTAAACAGGACTGAGAGCTCTGTCTCTGTACCGAGAGATTTCAGTGAAGAAAGAGAGATTTCATGAAAACAGAGAGATGGAGAGAACGGTCCAGTAACCGGAGCGTTCAGGGATCCAGTCCCATCTTTTTGGAACATCTGATGGTTTTACATGAAGACAGAACCAGTAATGACTCAAAATAATGTTTCTCACAATCACCAACACACACACTGCAGCTCTCTAAAACAGTTCAACCAGAATAATTCTGCTCTCTTCATCAAGAAACATGGAACCCATCAGTGTTTAATTACTGAACATCTCACCATGTAGATCACCATGACGACCGTTAATCCTGTCATGTTCCCCAGTGCTCCGTTCTTTAAGATAAAGATAAACTAAACCCTTTCTGGAGCTTCAGAAACGTGTTGATGGTGTTCTTCTGTTTCAGAGATGAAGTGTGTTTGGATGATGATGCTGTACTTCCACGGCGCTCTTTCAGGTACAGTACCTCACTTTTAACTCTTCAACAGCCTCTCTGTACAACTGCACAGAGAGACCTTAACTGAGAACCAACTGAGGAAAAAGACCATAAGATCAGTAGAGACACATGACTGGGGACGTCTGGGACTGGGAGGAGACAAGAAGACAGGACAGTGCTGAAGGCAGAACAAGAACTCATGCAGAAATAAAAGGACATGGACAAGGACAAGAGGACAAATCATCAGAGAGATTAAGTTTGAAGTTCATCATGTTTAGTTGTTTGATCGTGACTGAAATGTGTTAACACTTTGTTTTGGGGCAGCGGTGGTCTAGTGGTGAGGGAGTTGGCCTGGTTTGGAAGATTGTGGGTTCGATTCGCTCACCAATAGGTTGCCCTGAGCAAGGTACCGTCCCCGTCACTGTTCACTGTGTGCTTTCAATAGTTCAATAGTGTGTGTGGGTGAAATGCAGAGGTTGTGCAGTGTTTCACAATGACACAGTGGATGGAGTCTGATGTTACTTATTAAGACATACGTAGACAATTAAATAAAGTCAGTCCTGATTATTTATCAGTCTCATTAGCATAATCACAAATGTGTGTGTGCTTTTGCCTGAACTTTTCTTTTGTTTCACACCAAGGACCTTATTGTTTAGTTTGCAGAATCCCTGCTGCAAGCCTGATCATGTTGATTGTTTGTTCAGACGTTTATCAGATTCATTCATTCATTCTCTGCCGCTTGTCCCAAGCGGGGTCGGGGGGGGGTGCACACAGGGCGAAGGACGGGGGACACACCCTGGACAGGTCGCCAGCCTATCGCAGGGAGGAGCGAGATGGGGACGACATCTTGCTCAAGGGTACCTCAGGGCAACCTATTGGGAAGGGGTTCGAACTCCCGATCCTCCAACCAACGCCCGAACCACTAGACCACCGCTGCCCCTACATTTATCAGATGTCTAATCTAACTTTACAGTTCTTACTGGAACTGTGGCCTGAGTGTAGTTTCTTTCCTTCTTGTTTCTTTTTGAGAAAGAAAGTGGGAGTTCTCCAGGTTAATCACCTTCAGGAGACTCCTCCTAAAATCACCTTCACTACAGTAGATACAGTAGACACAGTTTTAAACGGGTACAGGTGCAGAATCGGTTCATTTAAAATGTCTGGAAAACAACAACAACAAAAGGGAATCAAACCTGCAGGACAGAAACTCTTCTCAGAACTGAAAACTGGGAACAATCCTAAAATCCTCTTCTCCTCCACTGACCTGGTGGATAATCTAAATAAAAGAGTGAAAACTGAACACCTTTGTCCCAAAGAAAGAGTGAAGTTCCTGCATGGAGAGAAATAGGAGTCACACTGAGGAAGCAATCTGAGAGCCAGAGAGCCGAGAGATCCTTCCTTTCATCAAAGCTTTATACCTTCAGACAGCTGAGGGACAGAGTCAGATGGCTGTCTTCAGCCCTGTAGTGTATCTACCAGAAAGACTGATCAGAAGGAAGACCTGCACCCATCAGAAGATCTGTTCTTCTCACTGCTTGCAGGACTGACAGCATGTAAAAGGAACACAGTTAATAAGTTTTACTGCAAGAAAACATGCTTTAATATAAAAACCTGCTTGTTCAGGACCTTCAGGAGGTCAGCTGACCTCATTTTCTGGACACAGAACTTTACTGCACCTCAACCTGACCGACTGAACCGACCCCAGTTCACAACACTGCCCCCTACAGGCTGGAGTGGTAGACATAATGTGTGAATCACATCATCCTTCTCTCGTTTCTCCTCTCTTCTTCCCCTCATCCACCATCAGTGTGTCCAGAGTGACAGTGTGTCTCACTGGTTACCAGTGGAGAGACGTTGATGTTTGGAGTCATCAAGAATCTTCATCTTCATTCAGTTTCAATACGTTGACTTTCAACAGAGAAAGTGTGTGTGTGTGTGTGTGTGTGTGTGAGTGAGAGAGAGAGAGAGAGAGAGAGAGAGAGTGTGTGTGTGTGTGTGTGAGAGAGAGTAAATGTGTTTTTCTTTACAGACTCTCCAGTGAGGATTGAACTGGTCGGTTCTGGTTCTGGTTCTGTTGTTGCTCTGGCTGGTTCTGATGTGGTTGTGCCGTGTTCAGTTCTGACTGAGGATCTAAAGAACAGAGCTAATGCTGTGGATTTGAGCATCACCTGGACCAGAGCAGACCAGAGAGATTCAGTTCATTTCTACACCAAGCAGGAAGATCAGAACACTCAGCAGATTAAACAGTACAGAAACAGAACATCTGTATTTAAAGAGGAGCTCCAGAATGGTAACGTCTCACTGAGACTCACTAAAGTGGACGTTTCTGATGAAGGACTGTACAGATGTGTGGTGGACTCTGATTACTGGAGAAATGAAGTATCTGTTACTCTGGAAGTTGAAGGTAAAGTTGTTCCATGTTTTATAAACTGATTATTATTTATTAAATCTGTTTGATGAACTTCAGATTTAAAGTCATGTTTTAATCTGTGAATCCACAATGATTGGAAGTCGTCCGGTGATCAGTGTGCAGAAATACGACTGGAATTCAGAAGAATTCACTTTACTGTGTGAATCTAAAGGCTGGCGGCCTAAACCTGATCTTCAGTGGCTGAACAGTAAAGGAGAAGTTCAGACTGCAGCAGAAACAGAGTCGTACAGAGAATCTGATTTCTTCAATCTGAAGAGCCGCCTCACTGTCCACTACAGAGACGTGGACACGTTTTATTGCAGAGTGACAAGAGGGAATCACACCGTGGAGGATTCAATCACATCCATTGTTATTTTTTTTAAGTTACTGATGAATTTTATTTGATTTTATTTACATTATTTTTCTCATATATCTGTATATCTCATATATGCTCTATATATCCTTTATTCCTTCTCCCTTCTCAGATAGTATCGCTTAACCGTTCCTTTACTTGTCTTAACTCCCCAACCCAAGCTCTCCTTCCTGCATTCCTCAACCATCTACGTGCCCTTTCACCCCTGCCACCCTAAATCACTTTATTACAACCATTTTCTCACGTTCCTGTCATCCTAAATCCTATTTCCTTTATTCTCTTCTGAGTAACACTTTCCTAGCTAGTCAAAAACACCCAAACAAGGTCACAGTGTAGCTCCACCGGTGTCCTAGGGGCTCCAGGGGGAAAAATAAAGTACACTCTGATCTTAACTGAAGCTGATAGAGAGTCGAAGACCAACTAGTCAGAATAATTGCTTTGATCATGGAGGTCTGGGATGAAAAAGCTGAGAATAAAAAATAAATAAATTGGAGGAGGAGTTGAAGAGGATGGGAAAAAGATGGGTTTTGCCAACGGTTGCAAACAGAGCAAATGCAGAGCAGCAAGGTATGCTAGAACGACCCCTGAGGGCAGAGCATCTTCTTCTCTCCCTCTTAATGCTTGGGGTGTCCCGAAGCTCGGGGGCTCTCCTTTCACCCTTCCCTGTGAGTTAATATCTGATGCCAGCTTATCTAAGCGTGGAGAAGACATCCACGAACCCCCCCCCACCTTTCCCTCTTCTCAGCAAACAAACTGTATCCTGACCACAATGCAATGGAGAAGAAACAGCAGGGTTTGTTGGAGTGAATGAAACTGAGACTGAACTGAGAGTGAAATGTGAGTGAGTGAGAGACGGAGAGGAGAGAGATGAGTATCAGCAGGAAATCAGGAAATGGTTAAGATTTTATTACCAGTGGCTTCGTTTCACAGATACAGAAAGAAGCCATCAAAGACTGAAAGCTGTTGTGTTATGTAAAGAAATGGTTCTAGATGCTTTGCTAGGTAGAACTTGGAAAGGTTCATTTAGCTCTCTTTGTAAAGTTTGTAAATATAATTACTGATAACATTCAATAAAGAATATAAATAAATATTATATTGCCAAGCTCGACATCTCAGTCACTGAATCATGCAGGAGTTTCCCCTTAATGTCAGGTCTAAACCCCTTAATGTCAGGTTCAAACCCCTTAATGTCAGGTTTAAACCACTTAATGTCAGGTTCAAACCCCTTAATGTCAGGTTTAAACCCCTTAATGTCAGGATCAATCCTCTTAATATCAGGTTTAAACCCCTTAATGTCAGGTTTAAACCCCTTAATATCAGGTTCAGTCCCCTTAATGTCAGGTTTAAACCTCTTAATGTCAGGTTCAAACCCCTTAATGTCAGGTTCAAACCAATTAATGTCAGGTTTAAACCCCTTAATGTCAGGTTTAAATCCCTTAATGTCAGGTTCAAACCAATTAATGTCAGGTTTAAACCCCATAATGTCAGGTTTAAATCCCTTAATGTCAAGTTCAAACCCCTCAATGTCAGGTTCAAACCAATTAATGTCAGGTTTAAACCCCTTAATGTCAGGTTCAAACCCCATAATGTCAGGTTCAAACCCCATAATGTCAGATTCAATGCCTTTAATGTCAGGTTTAAACACCTTAATGTCAGGTTCAAACCCCTTAATGTCAGGTTCAAACCCCATAATGTCAGATTCAATGCCTTTAATGTCAGGTTTAAACCCCTTAATGTCAGGTTCAAACCCCATAATGTCAGATTCAATGCCTTTAATGTCAGGTTTAAACCCCTTAATGTCAGGTTCAAACCCCTGGTCTGTCTGACCATAAACTCCTGGTCTGTCTGAGCTGTTTTCTCTCAGCTGGAGGAAGACTAGACCGTCCGGCGATCCTGCTCAGGTGTCTTCCTCTTTCCCCAGTACAGGTGCACACAACACACACACTAAACTGATTGTCCAAACCAGTGTGTGGTGTTGTGATGTGTGTATCTTTGATGTTTGTGTAATGTTTCTAAAGCAGTGTGCATAAAAGTGTGTAATATTTTTGTCATATAAGTCTATGACACAGTGTGTGTGTGTGTGTGTGTGTGTGTGTGTGTGTGTGTGTGTGTGTGTATGTGTGTGTGTGTGTGATTATTCTGTTCTGTTCTCTTTCTTAGAGTTCCACCCAAACACAGTCAGGAGGTGGAGAGCAGGACGCCTCAATAGAAACAGAATGGACAGGTTTTTTTGACAGTATCCCCCTGCAGAGATGCCAGGGCCTGGAGAGGTTTTGTTGACTGTGTCCCCCTGTAGAGACGCCAGTGCCTGGACAGGTTTTGACTGTGTCCCCCTGTAGAGACATCAGTGCCTGGACAGGTTTTGTTGACTGTGTCCCCCTGTAGAGAAGCCAGTGCCTGGACAGGTTTTGACTGTGTCCCCCTTTAGAGAAACCGGTGTCTGGACAGGTTTTGACTGTGTCCCCCTGTAGAGACGCCGGTGCCTGGACAGGTTTTGTTGACTGTGTCCCCCTGTAGAGACGACAGTGCCTGGACAGGTTTTGTTGAGTGTGTACCCCTGTAGAGACGCCAGTGCCTGAACAGGTTTTGTTGACTGTGTTCCCCTGTAGAGAAGCCAGAGCCTGGACAGGTTTTGTTGACTGTGTCCCCCTGTAGAGACGCCAGTGCCTGGACAGGTTTTGTTGACTGTGTCC
>JABMDN010000918.1:0-19100 GCA_017165825.1 Hepsetus odoe
TGTGTGTGTGTGTGTGTGTGTGTGTGTGTGTGTGTGTGTGTGTGTGTGTGTGTGTGTGTGTGTCTCCGGAGGCCAACCGAGTAATCCTCGTTGCTAAGGCCCAGTGGATTGCACCTCCCAGGATTAGAAGGTCATGGGTTTGAGTCCCAGACCAGTCGGTTGCCCTGAGGTACCCATGAGCGAGGTACCGTCCCCACCACGTCTCCCCGGGTGCTGCCCTGTCGCTTTCACTTTCAGTGCCACCCTTTGACGAGCCTGGAAAGCCTCACAGCTGCGATGTAGCGTCACTCAGGTTGTTGGAAGTCATGAAATGTAACGAGATATTCCTAAAGTAAGGAGCAAGGACCCAAAGGCCGGACTGACACATGCATGCAATTAAGGCATTAAAGAACCACCCGCTAAAGGAAAATCAGCAGTATCTCTCCTCTTGTCTAGTCTTGTCGTTTTCACTTTCCTTCTGGTTTTATGGTGACCCCGCAGCAGGGTGAAGTCTCCGGGAGCACGGCTCTGGTTTCCTAAGGTCACCGAGGCCGAGACTCCTGGCCACCAGCTCGGCCGCTGGAGCTCCCGTACACATTTCAGCACGGAGGTGTGAACCGGACTCCCTCTGATCCAAAACTGCAGTCCAAACACAGAGCGACCAGGGTCATAACGGCCGCGTTCACATTACAGAGCTGAAGTGGCATAAATCTTGTTTCAGGCTTGAATGTGACAGATGTGATTTATTTTCAGAGCTGTGGGAAACACTGAGCTCTTCAGGAAGGAGTGGCTGTTTGGTTTTCTAATTAGAAGCAAAAATGTGAATCATTAATGGACCAGAGTGACTTCAGAGTGACTTCAGTGACCTTCACTGGCTGAGCATTGACCATCACTGAATCCCAGCCTCCTGCTCTGAAAGGGGGTTTAGGTCCATCGAGCGTGATGCTGGTGTTTAGATGGGCTGCAGACAATCATGGATGTTCTTTCACAAGCTTGAAAGATGCGTTTTTCATTGAAAAAATGTGCTAACAGTGCTAATATTTTACTAGATGCACAAGGAGAAATGAACATTGTTGTTGAATCTTTATTGATTATTGATATACGAGGTCAAAAAGAAGCTGAAGTAGTCACAGATTGCCACTGGTCCACTCTAATGACCAACACGAGCGACCATCAAAGCAGGAGATGATCGGTACCAGCATGTGAACACAGCTCTGCATGGCTGTAGATGAGCAACTAATCTGCATCCTGAGTGCCACGCCTGACCTTCTCCGCACTGTCTAGGCGTTTATAGTTCTAATTGTTCACTGGCCTTTGAACGGCGTGTCAGGGGGCCCGGGACGCTGCGCCGCTTTATTGAATTCCTGTTTAGTTCACAGACAGCTTTACGGCTGGCTCCGGCCAACACTCGAGAAGAACCCACGCCACTCTTAAAGCTGTCTACTGTCTGAACTGCCCTCCCAGCTCCCGCTTCCTAACTCCCTCCGTCTCATAACCGGAGGAGCTCCCGCCTCACTGACAAGGAGGCCTCGAGAGACTCTTCTTTGAGTAAAGAACCACTTTTCATTCCATAAAGCTACATTTCAGTGAACGGTTCCTTAGAGAACCATGACTGTAAACAAGTGTATGTGTTTGAAGATCTTCCACACCATGTAAGGTGCCAAGAATCATTGGAGAACCTGGTGAAGAACTGTATGAATTTTAAAAGGTATGGGTTGAGAACCTGGTGGAGAACTGGTGGAGATTTATATGAAGTTTTTAAAGGTTCAGCACCTTCAGACATGGGAACCAAACGTAATTATAAAAGCTTTAAAGTCAATATTTGGCACAAGCTCTGTTATTCTTCAGCACAGACTGAAATCTCTTAGATGAGCTTTAAGTCACCTTCAGGAATAGTTCTCCAGGTTTCTTGAAGGACATGCCAAAGCTGGCATTGATCTGCTTGAATGGTAAATATGTAGACCAAACCCTTCCGTTTCTACAGAGATAAACTTCTGTCTATTATCAAGAAAAACGAGAAGAAGTAGATGTGGCCAATTTCCCCAAACAGAGAACTGGCTCTTGAACCAGCTCAGGATTTTTTGAACCTTGGTGCCATCTGTACATGGCCAATAAAGTTGCCATGGCTACCATGGCTTTTCAGGCTTTGAACCAATTAGATTTGTATTTGAAGTGCTCTGAGTGCTTTTGAAAAGCTAAGGGAGTTCAGGCTGTGCTGAGAAATAACGGTGGGCGTACCAAATATGGACTTTAAGGCTGGTTCAAATTCTGTTTAGACTGGATTTACGTAATTCACTTCACCGACTGTCTCCCTTTTCTACAAGAAAAAAACGAGGGGTGGATCAAGATGAACGTCACATTAGGAGTCTTGTCCCAGGACGCTTATTGGCACATCGCGGTGTCCTTGTTTCTGAACAGAAGCTCAGAGGTGGAAGACATATTGCCTCTTGCACGAACCGATATAATTTAATAATTTTATTACGCGTTCCTCGTGAGTTGGCCGAGAGAGAGAGTCGGGAGTCAGGAGCACCTCCCCACACACCTCTGAGCTCATCACTAACCCACCCAAAAAAAATAACACACAGCCCTAAAGAAGACATATGGGCCTATATCCTGTCCAGAAGCAGGACCAAAGAAAACAAACAGGAGAAATCATTACTAAACAGCTTTTTTTAAGCAGCGCCACCTCTCTATGGGTTTCTGCTTCTTGTCATAGGTTCCAGTTATCCACACCCTCACATGGGCCGACGTGAAAACCCCACAGCGCCACAGACACTCTCTCCTCGCTAATTACACCGTTTATCATTCCTGTGTAAACAGCTTCACTGCATCGTGTCGCCTTCTTCAGAGCAGACACCCGCCTTGCGCTTTTAGAGTGGCTGCACTTTTATAGGCCAGGCCCACGGGCTCCGGAGCTCAAGCGTAAACACTCATCTCATCCCCACAGAAGGCTGTGCAGTAATGACATAATAGGAGCTATGGGGTCCCCTCCAGTTGGCCTTCGGTTTATGGGCCCCCACCCACCCCGCCAGTAATCATTTTAAATGGCGGCAATCAGAGGCTTCCTTCTGTGTTTGGTTTAAACATTTCAAGAGGAGACACAAAGGATGATGACCTGACATTTTCATGAAAGTTGTCTCAAATTGGCCGTTTGAAAAAAGAAAGTGGAAAATCTTCGTTGCAAGAGGGTGAGCTGCTCTAAAAGGGGCACTCCCGCCTCCTTGTGGCGATACGGGGAACACCAAGGACCGTGGGAAGACGGGTGGCGAGACCGTCTGACTTTCTGACCGATGGTCACTTCAGTTGAGCAAGATTCATTGGCTCAAATCCCAGACACGCCCTCCTCGGGTTGTATCTCACATCGTGTTCTCCTGGTTCGCAAACATCTCAGTCCACCTAATTTATAAGCCCATCCTGGGTTGAAGAGGGTGCGTACAAGCAGAGGAACATTTGCAGAGCTGGAGGGCTCCAGGACCAGGACTGCTCTCAGAGTGGAAACACAGTAACAGGGGTCAAATATTGGTCCATTCACTGTTCATCACAAACTAATTGTCCAAATATAAGCCATTAGACGATGGAGATGATGCAGATGATGGAAGTCTGTTTTGGTGTTGGGATGATCTTGTGAACTGGGAGCTGCAATGGAATGAAAAAATGATCTCTAACCATGTTGAGCCACGTCATTATCTCTGAGCCATCAGCCCATCCTCACAGAAACACGTTTTCAAGATTTCCAGATTCAAAACGAGCAGTTTGTCACAAAGTTATACGTGTCTCAAAGCCACTGTGCAAAGACATGAGATAAAAAACTAGTTCTGGAAACAACATAACAGGATGAATGAGGATGAACAAGAGGATGTTTTGTTCTTCTACTGGTCGATATTGCAAAGTTTCATTTGAAGAGCTCCTGAAGATCCTGCTCTAAACATACTTATGCTAATTTACTAACACAAATTCTTCTTTATGGTCTGATCAGTAAGACTGTTTATGAGCTGCTCTTGTAAATTTTCATCCCTATTGATCCCGAACTCTTCAGTAAACATCCTGCCTGCCTTCACCATCCCAGCAAAATCCAGACTGTTCATCTGTTCATCAGGCTGTTCCTCATCCCTATTGATCCCTAACTCTTCAGTAAACATCCTGCCTGTCTTCATCATCCCAGTACGTTTTTAACTGTTCATCATGAGCTGTTCCTCTGAACTGGCTCATCTCCATAGTGCCCCGACTCTTCAACACGAGCCAGGCTGTCTGGCAATCTGGCCGTGTCTCCGAGTCCTGATAGACATGCAGGAAACTCTCTGAGTCTGCCAAAAACCACGAGAGGAACACCCTGATCCTGCCCCGAGTTAAACAGAGGAGCCCCCTCCAAGGAATGCAGCCTGGCCCAGACACGAGCACATACACATTCAGAAAAAAAGCACAATTATTTTTAATGAATGCAGAGAAATGCTTGAGAAAACAAAGCACTTTTGAGAAGCCTTTATCCACATGGTTTGGGTTTAAAAGAGCAAGATGTGAAGGTGGATCAGGGAGTGTTTCCTGCACCATTTTACCTGTACAGGTAGGGCTTCTGGGCAGGTGATCCTTGAGGGTTTGAGTCTTTCATTCACTACCATGGCTTTCTTCAGCCAGATTTAATGAGTCAAGTCCTCAAATATGTTTTTCCCAGGAGAAGGGGGGCAGATTTGTACCCTTTCTCCACCTAATGTATTAAAGTAGAATAATAAAACGGAAAGACTGGGATGGAGGGTCAGTGCACCTTCAAAAACAGACCTGCAGTGGAACATGGGGGAAATAAGTTCTCTAACTAAAGATGCTGAAGGTGAACCCTTAAGAACAGAACGGTGAGCTGCTGTAAATCCACCGACAACAAGAAGTGGCTAAATTGCCAACCCTCACTCATTTTCTGAGCTGCTTGTCCTGATTAGGGTCGCCAATCCCAGCTCTCACGGGGTGAAAGGTGGGGAAACCCTGAACAGGTCGCCAGTCCATCACAGGGCAGACACAATCACACACTCACACACACACACACACACACACACACACACACACTCACACCTGGGGGCCAATTTAGCATCTCCAGTCCACCTGGACGGTGGGAGGAAACCGAAGCTCCAGAAGGAAACACACACAGAGATACAGGGAGAACATGTCCACACAGAAAAGGCCAGGACCGTCCCACCTGGGAATCGAAGCCAGGACCTTGCTTTCAATTAAAGTTTCCTATTTCCCATGGTCCCATTTTGGGATCCAAATACAGTAATTCCAATACTCCAGGTAGGAAACTAATGGCCAGTCTGAGACTGTCCCTTTCATCTCGGAGGGCACGGACTGAACCCTTGGCTGCTAATACCCCAAAATAAAAAGCAGCCTCGTGTCTCAACACAAAGCCCGGAGCTGAAATATGTGGGCGAAGGCTAAATAAGCTGGATAAATAAGCAAAGTGGGGGAAACAGACAGGGAGCTGCAAGCAAAGCCCCGAGAGGAGGCATGTAGGAGTCGGCATGTGTAATTGAGTTTAATGCCCTCCATCAAAACGCACAGCGCCTGCAGTAAAGCACACACACACACACACACACACACACACACACACACACACATATAAAAGCCTATTCAGCAGAAGGGATGCCTGCGCTCCGTGAGCGACTCCTATCTGTAATTGTAATCTATTAAGAAACACAAAATGGCGGCTGGGGAGAGGGGAGATTTCCAGGCTCAACGTGTGTTTTGTTGCCTCTGGCAGACAGAGCGGCACCTGAGAAATCTGAGCAGACGTTTAAGGCCAAGTCTGGGTCCGGCCGAGGGAACGCAAGATCGCTTATATCACTCTCTTAAGCTAATTAGCCCCTGTGTATTACCAATCAAAGGAAGGCTCCCATCGCTCAAACGCAACGCCTGGCCAAGAAATATATTTGCGAAAGTCTGGGCCGGGGAACGAGGGGTTCAAGGACCCAGAGTTTCAACCGGGGGCATTCCAGAGGATTGTGTGTTGCCTGAAAATGAAGGCTGGAGGTTCTGATTCTCATCATCTTTGCAATTAAGAGACTCCCCGAAGTCTCTTTACCTCTTCAGGACCATTTTCTTTTAAACACGTGGCCTCAAACGCCCGCTTACGTTTTGGGGTTAGAAAGTGTGCAGCAGGAATAGTCCGTGGGCGGCACTGTCTCCTCACAGCGAGAAGGTCCTGAGTTTGATCCCTAGGCGGGACAGTCCGGGGCCTTTCTGTGTGTTTCCTCTGGATGCCCCGGTTTCATCCCACCATTCAGAGGTATGGATGTCAGGTTGACTGGAGATGATAAATTGCCCTCTAGACAATAAATTGTCCAGGACGGTAGTGAAACCAGTTATGCGTTAGTGGTTGGAGATGGCGGCACTGACAAAAAGACAGGACGTGAGCTGGAGGTGTCAGAGTTAAAGATGCTGAGATGTTGGGGGATGTTGGAGATGTTGGAGTGTTGGGGAAGGACAGGATCAGAAATGAGTATATTAGAAGGACGGCTCAGGTTGGACATGTTAGAGAAGCAAGGTTGCGTTGGTTTGGACGTGTCCAGAGGAGAGACGAGGATTATATCGTGAGGAGGATGTTGAAGATGGAGCTGCCAGGAAAGAGGAGAAGAGGAAGACCATAAACGAGGTTTGTGGACGTGGTGAGAGAGGACATACAGGTGGTCGGTCGGAAGGAGGAAGATGCAGAGGACCGGAAGAAATGGAAAGGGCTGATCTGCTGCGGCGACCCCTAAACGGGAGCGGCCGCAGAAGAAGTTTCAGAGCTGAAAGCTGAACGTTTGTCCTCCAGCATCCTTGGTGTGGACGTTCCAGCCTGAGCAGCGTGGACTTGACTCTAGATGGACGCTTCAGCTTGAAACGTCAGGGTCTTGAGTCGGACCCCAGTTGAGGCTTCCTGTCCATCAGTCTGCTGTGTTTAGGCTCGCAGTGTTGATACTGTGACCACCAGATGACGCTAATGCACTTTATCACCAACCTTTAAAGCAGAAAGTCCCCTCTCCATGTCCACAAGGGACACCTTAAAGTGTGTATCAGGGACAGAAATCATGTAATCGATCAAAAAAGAAGTTTTTTCTGCAGTTGCTCAGACTAAAACTGCAGCTTAAAGAACGACAAAACTTCCTCAGTTTGTTCTGGTATCTTATGCCGGGTTAGCGTCAGGATTAGACCAAGTCTTACGTTTTATATCTTAAAATCTTAATCTTTTAAAGAAAATCTTGTTTTCTTCCGTTTTATTTCGTCCTCTGCATCTTCCTGCTTCTAACCAACCACCTGCATGTCCTCTCTCACCACGTCCATAAACCTCCTCTTTGGTCTTCCTCTTCTCCTCTTTCCTGGCAGCTCCATCTTCAACATCCCCCTCCTGATACACTCCTCGTCTCTCCTCTGCACACGTCCAAACCAGCGCAACCTTGCTTCTCTAAGTTTGTCCCCAAAATGTCCAACCTGATCTGTCCCTCTAATATACTCATTTCTAATCCTGTCCATCCTCGTCACACCCAACGAACATCTCAGCATCTTCAACTCTGACACCTCCAGCACTAACTCCTGCCTTTTCGTCACCGTCTCCAACCCATACAACATAGCTGGCCTCACTACTGTCCTGTAAACCTTCCCTTTTACTCTACGTGGTACCCGTCTGTCACAAATCACTCCTGCCACTCTTCTCCACCCATTCCAACCAGCCTGCACTCTCTTCTTCACCTCTCTTCCACACTCGCCGTTACTCTGAACTGTTGTTCCTAGTATTTAGAAACATTTCATTATTGAGTTTTTTGTTGTTTCAGCTGCACTAAAAGTGGA
The DNA here is from genome assembly GCA_017165825.1 of Hepsetus odoe. Taxonomy (NCBI): domain Eukaryota; kingdom Metazoa; phylum Chordata; class Actinopteri; order Characiformes; family Hepsetidae; genus Hepsetus; species Hepsetus odoe. Next base: position 7,789 of record JABMDN010000918.1, read on the forward strand.
ACGAAAGAACCGTTCCAGTCCGCAGCACGCAGAAAAGAGGACGAGCTTTAAAACTTTACTGCAGCCCAGCCGAGACGGGACGCAATGCTTCCTTTTCATCCATTTTAATTTACCGGGACGTCATCTTTTCTGCAGGACAGTTCTAATAAAACCGCTCCACAAAGTGTCCAATCTGCGCTTAGAATAAACATTAGATTAGGGGTTTAAAGGTGGGAACAGATTATTGCCCAGATTAACTGTGAGCTCAATTCTGCTTCCTTGCAGAATAAAAACCGCCGCCGAAAAGGTGAATTAAAACGAGAGAAAGGGTTGAATTTGTAGCATTTTATTGCAATGAAATAAAACACAAGAGAGAAACGAACCCAGACACGAGAGAGAGAGAAAGAGAGAGGGAACCTCTGATTCGGAAAGAAAGAGAAAATGAAAAGAGAAAACCGTTTGTGTTAAAACCTTTTATATCCTTCCTAGACCAAAAAAATAAAACCAGCTAATATTTCCCAACAGGACCAATACATGACGTCCCGAGTCACGGGGCGACTTCACGCCCCTGCGTTTGTTCTGCAGCTCATTTTTAAAAATACAGTTTTAAAAGATCCACAATCCAGAGGTTTTTTTGTTTTTTTAATAATCTAAATTTGATTGAACGGATATCTCTCTCTCTACAGTTTTCACTCCTCGTGGATCTTCAAAAGTGCCCCCATTTTCAAAATAAGGGGAATGTGCAAAAGTAAACATCACCTTTCATTCAAGTTCTTATTACTGTTCTCGGACAGACCCCTCCTTTGTGCTCGTGGCTCTGCAAAAAGCAGGAACCAGCAAATCTCCATGAAGTGCACACTTTCTGGACACACTTCTATTTTCAGTGCAAACGTGAAGACGGGACATGCTACTCTTTAAATATTTCGATTCGAGAGCGAGTGCCATAAAAGCGGAAAGCCAGCCGGAGCTGAATAAACACAGCAAAGACACAAACAGTGCTAAAACACAAGACCTTCTGCCAAGAAGGCAAACACACTCCAGCGCAGCCAGCTGGGGGCAGCATGTGCACCGTGATGGAGGGATGAACTGAATTCAGGGCCTCGCTGGAGGGAAAAAGTGCCTGTTTGTATGGAAACGTGGGGAATTTGGAGAAACAGCAGATTGGCTCGATCAGCAGGCTGGATTTTTGTAAACAGCAACAATACGACATCAAATAACAGCAGTCCTAACAGCAGTTCCCCAAATAAACCAGTGAAAACGAAACGTCTCCGTCCCACCACGGGAAGCCCATAAATCAGCAGCCCGATGTGCTTCCTAAGCCTTTCGTTTAGGAGTGAAGACGGAAACGAGCACCGTTTGAGACCGAAGTCACATGGAAATCCCTGTTTGAGGGCATCTGTGGGTCGACCTCAGCCTCCTTAAAAGAAGGAGGCTTCACAGGCTGTGTCCTTATAAAGGCTCACGCCAATTTAGGCCTAAAGAGCTCCGAAAAAGCCTTCTTTGAATGTAAAGATGAACCCTGAAACCTAATGATTTACCTACCCCGTGCATGCTCCCACCAGTTACATTCATTTAGAGTCACAGAAAAGGAAGTCCCAGGAACCCAGTCCCCGAAAACGCCCCATTAAAGAAATATTCAGGTCCGTCTGCAGGAAGACCTGCCAGCCTTCGTTCACTTTCAGCGTTTCTGCACTTCTGGAGTGAAGGATGGAGGTGTGGAGGAGAGCAGAAAGGACCGTGGAGGAACAAACTGCACATCACTTCCTGTTCTTGCAGTAGTTCTCGTAGCTGCAGCAGGCTTTCTGCATGTCCGTGAGGAAGGAAGGGACTCCGCTCTGTTTGCAGAAACAGCAAAACCACAAACGGTGAGATTGTGCAAGATTTCGCGCCACGGTTTCTGGTCAGGGCCACCCGTCCCGTGTTGGCTTACCTTCGCCGCCCAGTTCACGAGCCACGCTGGGATCTTACCCCCGGGGTTGTCAAAATAGCTCATGAAGACTAAAGCAATGAGAGACAGAGAGAGAGAGATTCCCAGTAACATGTTAAAATTAACAAAAGTGTTCATTATTTCAGGATATTGTAGGATTATTCCTCCAGTTCTAGATCTCGGGGAAACGTTCCCATTTTTGCAGCCCAAATGCTTTGATCTGCCTACAGTAAGCCCAGCAATAAGCCTTCGTTATCTGTGCTTGCGTTACATGACATGAATTTAACCCTCAAAAATGTGTAAACATCTCTCAGCAGAGACTCAGACTATGCATGTTCACCGATCAGACGCGTTAAGAAGGACCTAAAGAAGTGTGACGGCTGGACGACCGGAGCGCAGCACCTCTAACGGGTCTTGCTGGGTGTTCCTGGTGGAAAAGAACCCACCAAAACTGCCCTGAAGAAGATCTACATCATCACAAACTGCTAAAAGCAGGTAACATTGGCTATCGAAGGTGGCTGTGAACAGCGTGTGGGCTGCAGACCGGTCGGAGTTCCCACGCTGACCCAAACTTGTGTGTTATAAACATTACGTCCATGTGATTCAAACCCCGACTCCGAGTCCACCTGGTCTACGTGAAGACGTCCCACTCGTTTCTGAAAGCTGTGCTGCTTCCAAAATACGACTTTTTAACATTTATACATCCTGTGTGTGTGTGTGTGTGTGTGTGTGCGCACCTTTACTGCCTTGGGCTCCATCGCTCTCCATGGCGACGGACTGTTTGTAGTCGTCCACTCTGATCACTCCTGCTTGCTCTGGACACTGGGTCACGGTGGTGCTTCTAGCCAAAATCACCCAGACTTTCCTCCCGTTCACCTCCAGCTCCTTGCGCTCCCGGACATACACGTACTGGGAGATCAGAGTTGAGGACAAGCAGGACAGACACTCCAGAGACAAGACACGCTTTGTATTTGCACACATACCAAAAAAGAGCAATTATACACACGCCAACGTGCTTGGTTACGGGGATGATGAGTGTTTATGCATGCAGATTAAAAAGCAATCTGGTTACTGTTTCGGTAGGATACGTCCCTGTTGGACAGGGGGAAGGGATATTTAACCTCCCAGTAAATCACCTTCTGTCCCCCGTAGTCCTTCTCATAGAGCTCTGTGGAAACAGGCACTCAGGTTCATCTGGAAGGTCATTAATAACATGCGCCTTCGTGAAATCAGGCGGAAAAACGGCTCGTCCGACGTTTATCGTCCAACACGGAGGAAACACCAGGCATGGACAGATCTGCATCGGTCAGAGACACGTCCTGCGCTGGGACTGGAGATACAAAGCTTTGCTGCGCACACCCGAATCGTTTTATCCCCAAAACTCTCAAACCGGATCGGCCGGCGGTGCGGATTCGGGAAAGATCGAACCGCCTGTATTTTAAATGCAATTTAAACGCAATGATATTCTTAATAATTAGATCGGACTCATTTTTTCCCTCTTTTTTGTTGCCAGTCTTAAGAATTCAGTTCTAAATGAGCCAGACTGAACATTCGAGAAGCTTTGCATCATTCGAATCTTTTATTTTTTTAAAACCTCCCCCAGTTTAAAAGCTGCGAGTTTTGGCGAATGTAGAACCTAATTCAAATCACATCCCTCGAGGTTTGAAAAACCGATCAAATTGCCATTTTGATGAAAAAAAGAAAGAGCAAATAATGCAAACGAGCCTCTTTTGACCGGGTGGCCGAGCGCAGCTCCAGGGTTTTGGGCTGAAAGAAACGGATTCTGGATCAGCAGGAAAGACTTGACGGATTGATCCGTTAGACATAATCGGCAGAGCGAGCTGCGGGACACGCCGAGCGAGGACAACTGTTGTCTCTGCTTGCGTCATAAATTCTTAATTCCCCACTTCATTTCACGGAGCCACATGTTCTCCTCCAGCACCGTGCCACGCTGCAAATGGTTCCACGTCCAACAGGACAGATGTTCTCGCTCAAATCCTCCCGGCGTGATGTAACCAGGGCCCGGGAAAGGCCTCGGAGGGAGAGTCCCACGCTGATCCCGGAGCGTCTTTATTATTATGTAATGCAGGTTTTTGTTCGGCGCTGTTCGGAAGCTTAAGAAATTTCAGCTTTCTAGGAAAAAACGATGTGCAACTTCACTTCCGTCGACAAGAAACGACGACGATAAAACCAGCGACGTCGAGTCATAAGTGTTGCTTACACGATGCCGAAGGTGTGCATGACCTTTAGGAATCAGCGTCCAACCAGAGAGGATCATGGGAAGCCCTTTGTCGCGCTCCCATCCTGGCCATCTTTGTTGAAACAGCTTTAAACTATTAAAGGATTTTTAGATACATCATCATCATCATCATCATCATCATCATCGTGAGTGTATTTGTGAAAAAACAACAAGACGAAGTGAGGTTTAACAAAACTGAGCTTTATTTGGGCTCATCCAGTGAGGAACTGAAGTTAAACTCATGAAGTTAAAGTGATGCTTCCACAAACCGAACAGCAGGAGGCGCCATGAAGGTACTGGGTGCCAAAACCCTGTCCATCCGTATCTGGATCTGTCTCCCACTCATTTTCTGAGCCGCTTGTCCTGATTAGGGCCACGGTGCTGGAGTCGATCCCAGATCTCACAGGACAAGACGGGGACACCCCGGACAAGTCACCAGTCCACCACAGGACAGATACACGACACACTCACTCACACCGAGGGGACAATTTAGTATCTCTAGTCCAGCTGACGTGCGGGTCTTGGGACGGTGAGAGGAGACCGGAGCTCCTGGAGGAAACGGGGGGGTGGGTGGGGACATGTCCAATCCACACCGAAAGAACCCGGACTGTCCCGCCTGGGATTCAAATATAGGACGTCCTCGCTGTGAGGAGGCCGCATGACCCCGCGCAGTTTTGCACAAAACAGTCGGAAGAGGATGTTTAGAAGAATCATCTTACGAGTCATGAACCTAGTGCCCTAGACCGGAGCGTAGGGTGAAGTTTAACAAAGCCAGAGCTTTATTTGAGCAGACTGGCTCATCCAGAGAGGATGAAGGATCCGAGTGAAAATATCGTGGGACGAGTGTCTCCTTACACATGCAGCGTCACTTTGCGTGACGAGTGAACTGAATGGACTGAGCTTCTGGTGCAGGAACCAGGAGAGAAGCAGAGCTGGCCTGACCCCATTTACACACACACACACACACACACACACACACACACACACACACACACAACTGGAGCCTGGAGGGCCATAGCCGGATCTCCCCCTATTAGGATCCACTTCAGCAAATAAATCAGCACTGAGGGGGCACGCACACACACACACACACACACACACACGCGGCCAGGCTGGAGCCAGGGGTGTGTTTCTAATGAAACGGTACCCCACCCACCTCTCTCTCTCTCTCTCTCTCTCACTCACACACTCACACACACTCACGGTCAGTTTGTTTGTGTTTGCGGGAAATCCCCGCCCTCAGTTTGCCTCGAGAACGAACAGGAACGAAAAGAAAAGTTTGGCATCGGACGACAAAATAAATAAGAGCGAGGCGCGTCCACCTCCGGGAGACAAAGACGGACACGGACAGTCAAACACACCAGGTCCACAATGACGTCAGCCGTGGATTTATCTCCATAACAGTCCAAAAACACTGGCGCTGCCGTTTGATTGGACTTAACAGATTATCCAGACCGTTGATCCAGACCACAGGGGCCCAAATCCAAACCCCCTTCTTCTCAACACCACCAGAACTTCCTGGAGAACTTTTCTTCTTGCAGCTTTTCCACTGACGAGTCTCCATTTATGGATTTCATAAAAACACAATATTACATATGAATAAATAATTAGCATTAAAAATGGCGAATGTGTTTGGACGGAGGGGAAGTCTGCTTCGATTGGTCAGTTAGCCCAATTGGGGGATTTGTTTAAAGTGAAAGTGACTATTTGTCATTGTAAACACACAGCACACGGTGAAGCACAACGAAATGCATCCCCACACACCATCCAGCAGGGCACAGCCATATTCAGCATCCGGGGAGCAGTGATGGGGACGGTACCTTGTATCAGAATCAATGGAACCTCAGGACAACCTACTGGTCTGGGATTCCAACCCACGACCTTCAGATCCTGAGGCCTCGTCCATAAACACTAGAGCAATGCTGCACGAAACGTCGTGAGGTCGCACTTGCAGGACTCTGCAGAGGGCTTCTAGTTAGAAAACAGGAAGTGGAGTCATGTGGCGAAGCAGGAGAACTTTAATCCACTTCCATTTACAGCAATCATCAGACGCAACACTGGAGAACATCTGAGAGTCTCCCTGGAGCTACCTGGGGTGAAGCGCCACTCCTACCAGTACAGAAACCAAACTGGCTGAACTCTCCTGGATATAAACCGCATTAAACCCGGTACCCGTCTGGTCCGAGAGCCGGCTGGAAAACGAGCGCACAAATAAAAAGCTGCCCTGCTGTTAATGAGGAGCAGGCAACCCGTGTCTTCAAAGCAAACAAATCGGCCGGGCTGCTCGAGCCTCGGTTTAATGAGACCCAGATCGGTCGGCCTCCCAGAGAGAAGCAGATATTCTGCTTCCTCCAAACAAATCCACTTCAGTAGGACTCTCCGGCTGCGTCCCAAACCGCATAAAACCACTAAATAGTGTGCAAGAATCAGAGCAAACCAGACTCCTCACTTTAGTCTGAACATGTGAGGTGAATCCTCCACTATTTTTATCCTCCATCACCTTCCCAACTTCAGCATTTCAGACTGAATGGACACACACACTGAAAAGACGTCCCTCTGTGTGTCCACCGGTGCAGGACAGAGTGAAGGAGACGCAAGAGAGAAGAAAGGGAGAGAGGACGGTGGAGAAGAGGTGTATTGAGTGCGATGACGGGAGAACCTGTACTTTTTACTCTCTACTCGCAGTACATTCCTGTACTTTTTACTCTCTACTCGCAGTACATTCCTGTACTTTGCACTCGGACTAAGTTGGTATTTTTCAGAATAAGTGAAGAATTTGAACTTTTGCTGCCTCATCGTGAGAAACAAATTTAGAAAATGCAGAGCGTTTACCCGGAAAAGCAGCTTACGCTTCAATCTAACCTTCTGATCAGGAAAGAAAACGAAGAAGTGGAGGAACACGTCGGAGGAAGTGCGTTCAAAATTGAAACAACTTTGAAACATTGAGGGAAAGAGAAGGTTTACGGGACGGTTGTGCGACCAGCTATGTTATACAGGTTGGAGACTGTGACAAAAAGACAGGCTGGAGGGGTCAGAGTGAAAGACGCTGAAATTTGCATCGGGAGAAATGAGGATGGACAGTATTAGGGACAAGTACATTAGAGGGACAGTTCAGGTTGGACGGTTTGACGACCCGCGGAGAACCGAGACTGGGTTGGTTTGGACGTGTGCAAATTTGGGTCACGGGCAGTCTATCCCAGTTCTCATGGGACCAAAGGCTGGGACACCCTGGACAGGTCACCAGTCCATCACAGGGCAGACACACCTAGGGGGACAATTTACACCTCCAGTCCACCTGACATTTCTTTGGACGGTGGGGGGAAACCTGAGATCCTGGAAGAAACACACACAGACGTGGGCCGGACTGTCCCGCCTGGGGATCGAACCCAGGACCTTCTCACTGTGAGGAGACAGAACCACACCCTGTTCCATAAACCTACTTGGAGCCTGCAGGAAGTAACTCTACACCACAGGACACGACGCTAGGCGCTACCATAAGCACAACAGCTCTACCGGGACACTCCCGGGTCCGTTACCTGTTGAGCCGTTTGGGACCTTTTCCAGAAAGAGGCTACAAGACAAAAGAGAAGCAACCGAGTTATTCAAAGCATCTGCAGCTCGCCCGTCCCGATCTGAGACACAGCGGGTCCTGCAGTCAAACAACAGGTCTCACCAGTTTGAGGAGGTGAAGGTTCTCGAGGAGTGATGACGGAACCCTTTTTAAGATGGGACTGAGCTCAATCAGCCGATCTGAAGCTGGTTTCTTTTAAAACGGAGAGACAACCAGACTGTCCACGGCTCTCGTCCAATTTTCTCCCATTTCCTCGAGTCAAGACATCCACATCATGCTTCCCTCTAGTCGTAAAATAAACACTAATAAAACTTAAATAAATATATTAAAGTATATTCACTCAACTATTCAGAATAAAAATAAAAAGTTAAATATATTATTTGTTATATTCACTCAGCTGATACCGCAATATAAACGGCAGTAAAAATAAATGTCAATATTTTATTAAATCATTTTATCCACTCAGCTAACCTACTTATAAACAGCAATAAAAATAAAGTCTTTTTTATTTTCTTAAATGATTATTACTCCGCTCATAAGCAGCATTAAAACGAAAATGTCAAATAAATACATTAAATTATTAGATCCACTCAGCTGATACCGCAATATAAACGGCAGTAAAAATGAAATAAATGTAAATATTATATTAAATTATTTTATTCACTCGGCGGATCTACTTGAAATATAAACGGCGATAAAAACCTTAAAATTATTACATCACGCTGCTCATATAAACCACGGTAATAAAGGACAAATACTTTTATTAAACGATCTTGTTCCCTCAGCTGATCTCATTTAAACAGCAGTAAACTAAAAATCTGAAATATTCAATCATCTCCACTGAGCTGATCCGTGTCTTTAGTCCTGATGTAGGACTCAGTTTTAACCCGATCGGGCGTCACCTTTCACATAACTATCCCACTGCTTCCTGTAGGCCAGGTCCATGTACACGTCGGCGCAGCGGTCCGGAGGACAGTTGGACAGGGAGCCGAAAACCTTGTACTCGTACAGTCCAACTTCCTGTATTTAAAAAAAAAAAAGTATGATTAGGGACGAGTACATTAGAGGGACAGTTCAGGTTGGACGGTTTGAAGACAAAGACTGAGATCGGAGACCTTTCGGTCATGTGACATGAGCTCCTGGTGAAATGAGCCTCTCGGGGCAGAAATCAGACCAGCTGGACGTCCCGCGAAGGAGACGCTGGGGGTCAGTTAACGAGGCTCCTCGTTATAATTGGACTTTAATTCATTTAATCCGGATTAAAACACATTTGATTAAAATCTGTTCAAACCCTGAATTTTCTGCCCGACGATCCGAAACTGGTCAAAATCAAAAATAATAATGATTATATTACACTGTAAAAAAAATAAATAAAAATAGACTGAAATAGAAAACAATAAATATATTTTGAATAAATCAAATAAATAAATAATATCTAAATGTAATTCAAACAACGAATGTAAATAATACATGGTGTAAATAAATAGTTTCACTATAAACAAACAATTAAATCTAAAATAAATAATGCAAATTAATAAATGTCACAAAAATACAAAGTGAATAAATAAATGTAAATATCAATAGATAATATTACTATAAATAAGTAAACCTTAAAAAAACTATTTTAATGTCAAATTCACCAAAGGAAAAGCCCTTAAATGTAGATATGACTAGAAATAGATCAACATAAATATAAACTCAGCAGCTGTGAGGCACCTCCAGCCTGCCTGAGCTCATCTGTGTGAAAAGGTCCGTTTTATTCTCAGTCTTGTGTCGGTACCTTGATGAGGCGTCGATAAATCTTCACCCCCGAGGTCTCGGTGAAGAACTCCCACTCCTCGGTGATCTGGGGCTCCTCCAGCTCCCTGCAGGCCTCCAGAAAGAGCTGCTCACTGAACGGCGCGGCCATGTTTACACACACACACAGCGCTCGGCTTCACAATAAAAGCGCTGAGCCACTGGACTCGCTGTACTGAGCTTCATAATAAAAGCCCTAAACCACGTGACACACAATAAAAGTCCCCCTTTTCGTTTTCCATTGGACTTTTTATGTTATGTTATGTTATGTTATGTTATGTTATATTATATTATGTTATGTTATGTTATGTTATGTTATGTTATGTTATGTTATATTATATTATATTATATTATATTATATTATATTATATTATATTATATTATATTATATAGAAGATATCCATATTATTAATAAAATAAAAACAAATGCTAAGAAGCACCTATACATGGCCATTTTTCTCAAAAAACACACACAATAAACAGAAAATTATCATTAAAATATTAATTCACAATCCATTCAGTAACTCAAGCATACGATGTTGTGTCTGAAATTGATTAACTATGTGTGTGTGTGACTCTCAGTGACCCAGACAAAGGCAGTATGACTGTCCAGATGAAACTGAATCCCCTCTTTTGTGTGTTGTCACTCGACCTGTGTCTCTTTCTTGGCCGCTGGAAACTGGAGTTGTGCCGCTGTCGGGCTCATTAAACAGGCCAAAGCTGCACTCTGTCATGTGCACATCACCTTTATGTATTTGTTTGTTAATTTACATACCTAATATGTTTTGTATGATTTCTCACACCTGATCACCTTTCCGAGGCTGCAGGACTCCGGCCCCTCAGGAGCGGAGCTGGGGGTCCCTGAAGTGGACAGTCCCCTTTATAACCTGCTTATAAACCTTTTATTCTTCAGGCCTCTTGCAGGAAGAATCGTCCCTCACTGCTGGGAAATGTGCAGCGGCCCGTATAACCTGAGGCTTCTTTGTGTGGTATTTGTGCCAAAGGTCACAAACCGTTCTGAAGATGCTACCAGTCGTTTTAAAACACGTCACTGACGGCAGTGTTGTGAGTGTCTCGACCCAGTGAAAAGAGATGAGCTGATATTGCATGAGGTATCTGCCCTGGGTGTTTCCTAGACTACACACAACCAGTTTGGCATGTTTGGCCAGTAGGATGCCAGCATTCCTGAGTGCTGACTGGTTGGCATTCTGGCTACTGAGTGTTGATTGGTTGCCATTAATGAAGTTTCAAATTAGTCACCTTCACTTTGGCTACTGAGTGGTGATTGGTTAGCATTGTGGCTTATGGATGGTTAGCATTGTGGCTTATGGGTGGACTGGTTTACACTCCAACTCCGGATTGCTAATTGGATGGCATTCTGGGTAATGAGTGCTGATTGGTTTGGTACATGATTTTAGCCCCACTGACAGTCTTTAGAGGAGGCTGAGAAGAGTGTCAGATAAGAGGGGTTCAATAAACGTGTCAGATAATGGGTGGGGGGGGGGGTCACTAAAAACTTTCAGCAAGTAAAAAATTAGGACAAAAATTAGAGCTGTCTACCACCTAGAGTTTTAAATAATAAAGAAAATCATAATCAATAAATCTGTGCTCATGACAGTGTACCAAAAGTAGGTAATAGCGGGGATTTGGAACTTCAGTAAATAAAACATTGCACAAAACACTACTTTTTATTTTTTACACTGAGGACATTCCTGTACTTTTTGCTTTGTACTCTCAGTACATTCCTGTACTTTTTACTTTACACGCTCAGTACATCCCTGTACTTTTTTTACTTTACA
>JABMDN010000919.1:0-19398 GCA_017165825.1 Hepsetus odoe
TGTGTGTGTGTGTGTGTGTGTGTGTGTGTGTGTGTGTGTGTGTGTGTGTGTGTGTGTGTGTGTCTCCGGAGGCCAACCGAGTAATCCTCGTTGCTAAGGCCCAGTGGATTGCACCTCCCAGGATTAGAAGGTCATGGGTTTGAGTCCCAGACCAGTCGGTTGCCCTGAGGTACCCATGAGCGAGGTACCGTCCCCACCACGTCTCCCCGGGTGCTGCCCTGTCGCTTTCACTTTCAGTGCCACCCTTTGACGAGCCTGGAAAGCCTCACAGCTGCGATGTAGCGTCACTCAGGTTGTTGGAAGTCATGAAATGTAACGAGATATTCCTAAAGTAAGGAGCAAGGACCCAAAGGCCGGACTGACACATGCATGCAATTAAGGCATTAAAGAACCACCCGCTAAAGGAAAATCAGCAGTATCTCTCCTCTTGTCTAGTCTTGTCGTTTTCACTTTCCTTCTGGTTTTATGGTGACCCCGCAGCAGGGTGAAGTCTCCGGGAGCACGGCTCTGGTTTCCTAAGGTCACCGAGGCCGAGACTCCTGGCCACCAGCTCGGCCGCTGGAGCTCCCGTACACATTTCAGCACGGAGGTGTGAACCGGACTCCCTCTGATCCAAAACTGCAGTCCAAACACAGAGCGACCAGGGTCATAACGGCCGCGTTCACATTACAGAGCTGAAGTGGCATAAATCTTGTTTCAGGCTTGAATGTGACAGATGTGATTTATTTTCAGAGCTGTGGGAAACACTGAGCTCTTCAGGAAGGAGTGGCTGTTTGGTTTTCTAATTAGAAGCAAAAATGTGAATCATTAATGGACCAGAGTGACTTCAGAGTGACTTCAGTGACCTTCACTGGCTGAGCATTGACCATCACTGAATCCCAGCCTCCTGCTCTGAAAGGGGGTTTAGGTCCATCGAGCGTGATGCTGGTGTTTAGATGGGCTGCAGACAATCATGGATGTTCTTTCACAAGCTTGAAAGATGCGTTTTTCATTGAAAAAATGTGCTAACAGTGCTAATATTTTACTAGATGCACAAGGAGAAATGAACATTGTTGTTGAATCTTTATTGATTATTGATATACGAGGTCAAAAAGAAGCTGAAGTAGTCACAGATTGCCACTGGTCCACTCTAATGACCAACACGAGCGACCATCAAAGCAGGAGATGATCGGTACCAGCATGTGAACACAGCTCTGCATGGCTGTAGATGAGCAACTAATCTGCATCCTGAGTGCCACGCCTGACCTTCTCCGCACTGTCTAGGCGTTTATAGTTCTAATTGTTCACTGGCCTTTGAACGGCGTGTCAGGGGGCCCGGGACGCTGCGCCGCTTTATTGAATTCCTGTTTAGTTCACAGACAGCTTTACGGCTGGCTCCGGCCAACACTCGAGAAGAACCCACGCCACTCTTAAAGCTGTCTACTGTCTGAACTGCCCTCCCAGCTCCCGCTTCCTAACTCCCTCCGTCTCATAACCGGAGGAGCTCCCGCCTCACTGACAAGGAGGCCTCGAGAGACTCTTCTTTGAGTAAAGAACCACTTTTCATTCCATAAAGCTACATTTCAGTGAATGGTTCCTTAGAGAACCATGACTGTAAACAAGTGTATGTGTTTGAAGATCTTCCACACCATGTAAGGTGCCAAGAATCGTTGGAGAACCTGGTGAAGAACTGTATGAATTTTAAAAGGTATGGGTTGAGAACCTGGTGGAGAACTGGTGGAGATTTATATGAAGTTTTTAAAGGTTCAGCACCTTCAGACATGGGAACCAAACGTAATTATAAAAGCTTTAAAGTCAATATTTGGCACAAGCTCTGTTATTCTTCAGCACAGACTGAAATCTCTTAGATGAGCTTTAAGTCACCTTCAGGAATAGTTCTCCAGGTTTCTTGAAGGACATGCCAAAGCTGGCATTGATCTGCTTGAATGGTAAATATGTAGACCAAACCCTTCCGTTTCTACAGAGATAAACTTCTGTCTATTATCAAGAAAAACGAGAAGAAGTAGATGTGGCCAATTTCCCCAAACAGAGAACTGGCTCTTGAACCAGCTCAGGATTTTTTGAACCTTGGTGCCATCTGTACATGGCCAATAAAGTTGCCATGGCTACCATGGCTTTTCAGGCTTTGAACCAATTAGATTTGTATTTGAAGTGCTCTGAGTGCTTTTGAAAAGCTAAGGGAGTTCAGGCTGTGCTGAGAAATAACGGTGGGCGTACCAAATATGGACTTTAAGGCTGGTTCAAATTCTGTTTAGACTGGATTTACGTAATTCACTTCACCGACTGTCTCCCTTTTCTACAAGAAAAAAACGAGGGGTGGATCAAGATGAACGTCACATTAGGAGTCTTGTCCCAGGACGCTTATTGGCACATCGCGGTGTCCTTGTTTCTGAACAGAAGCTCAGAGGTGGAAGACATATTGCCTCTTGCACGAACCGATATAATTTAATAATTTTATTACGCGTTCCTCGTGAGTTGGCCGAGAGAGAGAGTCGGGAGTCAGGAGCACCTCCCCACACACCTCTGAGCTCATCACTAACCCACCCAAAAAAAATAACACACAGCCCTAAAGAAGACATATGGGCCTATATCCTGTCCAGAAGCAGGACCAAAGAAAACAAACAGGAGAAATCATTACTAAACAGCTTTTTTTAAGCAGCGCCACCTCTCTATGGGTTTCTGCTTCTTGTCATAGGTTCCAGTTATCCACACCCTCACATGGGCCGACGTGAAAACCCCACAGCGCCACAGACACTCTCTCCTCGCTAATTACACCGTTTATCATTCCTGTGTAAACAGCTTCACTGCATCGTGTCGCCTTCTTCAGAGCAGACACCCGCCTTGCGCTTTTAGAGTGGCTGCACTTTTATAGGCCAGGCCCACGGGCTCCGGAGCTCAAGCGTAAACACTCATCTCATCCCCACAGAAGGCTGTGCAGTAATGACATAATAGGAGCTATGGGGTCCCCTCCAGTTGGCCTTCGGTTTATGGGCCCCCACCCACCCCGCCAGTAATCATTTTAAATGGCGGCAATCAGAGGCTTCCTTCTGTGTTTGGTTTAAACATTTCAAGAGGAGACACAAAGGATGATGACCTGACATTTTCATGAAAGTTGTCTCAAATTGGCCGTTTGAAAAAAGAAAGTGGAAAATCTTCGTTGCAAGAGGGTGAGCTGCTCTAAAAGGGGCACTCCCGCCTCCTTGTGGCGATACGGGGAACACCAAGGACCGTGGGAAGACGGGTGGCGAGACCGTCTGACTTTCTGACCGATGGTCACTTCAGTTGAGCAAGATTCATTGGCTCAAATCCCAGACACGCCCTCCTCGGGTTGTATCTCACATCGTGTTCTCCTGGTTCGCAAACATCTCAGTCCACCTAATTTATAAGCCCATCCTGGGTTGAAGAGGGTGCGTACAAGCAGAGGAACATTTGCAGAGCTGGAGGGCTCCAGGACCAGGACTGCTCTCAGAGTGGAAACACAGTAACAGGGGTCAAATATTGGTCCATTCACTGTTCATCACAAACTAATTGTCCAAATATAAGCCATTAGACGATGGAGATGATGCAGATGATGGAAGTCTGTTTTGGTGTTGGGATGATCTTGTGAACTGGGAGCTGCAATGGAATGAAAAAATGATCTCTAACCATGTTGAGCCACGTCATTATCTCTGAGCCATCAGCCCATCCTCACAGAAACACGTTTTCAAGATTTCCAGATTCAAAACGAGCAGTTTGTCACAAAGTTATACGTGTCTCAAAGCCACTGTGCAAAGACATGAGATAAAAAACTAGTTCTGGAAACAACATAACAGGATGAATGAGGATGAACAAGAGGATGTTTTGTTCTTCTACTGGTCGATATTGCAAAGTTTCATTTGAAGAGCTCCTGAAGATCCTGCTCTAAACATACTTATGCTAATTTACTAACACAAATTCTTCTTTATGGTCTGATCAGTAAGACTGTTTATGAGCTGCTCTTGTAAATTTTCATCCCTATTGATCCCGAACTCTTCAGTAAACATCCTGCCTGCCTTCACCATCCCAGCAAAATCCAGACTGTTCATCTGTTCATCAGGCTGTTCCTCATCCCTATTGATCCCTAACTCTTCAGTAAACATCCTGCCTGTCTTCATCATCCCAGTAAGTTTTTAACTGTTCATCATGAGCTGTTCCTCTGAACTGGCTCATCTCCATAGTGCCCCGACTCTTCAACACGAGCCAGGCTGTCTGGCAATCTGGCCGTGTCTCCGAGTCCTGATAGACATGCAGGAAACTCTCTGAGTCTGCCAAAAACCACGAGAGGAACACCCTGATCCTGCCCCGAGTTAAACAGAGGAGCCCCCTCCAAGGAATGCAGCCTGGCCCAGACACGAGCACATACACATTCAGAAAAAAAGCACAATTATTTTTAATGAATGCAGAGAAATGCTTGAGAAAACAAAGCACTTTTGAGAAGCCTTTATCCACATGGTTTGGGTTTAAAAGAGCAAGATGTGAAGGTGGATCAGGGAGTGTTTCCTGCACCATTTTACCTGTACAGGTAGGGCTTCTGGGCAGGTGATCCTTGAGGGTTTGAGTCTTTCATTCACTACCATGGCTTTCTTCAGCCAGATTTAATGAGTCAAGTCCTCAAATATGTTTTTCCCAGGAGAAGGGGGCGGATTTGTACCCTTTCTCCACCTAATGTTTTAAAGTAGAATAATAAAACGGAAAGACTGGGATGGAGGGTCAGTGCACCTTTAAAAACAGACCTGCAGTGGAACATGGGGGAAATAAGTTCTCTAACTAAAGATGCTGAAGGTGAACCCTTAAGAACAGAACGGTGAGCTGCTGTAAATCCACCGACAACAAGAAGTGGCTAAATTGCCAACCCTCACTCATTTTCTGAGCTGCTTGTCCTGATTAGGGTCGCCAATCCCAGCTCTCACGGGGTGAAAGGCGGGGAAACCCTGAACAGGTCGCCAGTCCATCACAGGGCAGACACAATCACACACTCACACACACACACACACACACACACACACACACACTCACACCTGGGGGCCAATTTAGCATCTCCAGTCCACCTGGACGGTGGGAGGAAACCGAAGCTCCAGAAGGAAACACACACAGAGATACAGGGAGAACATGTCCACACAGAAAAGGCCAGGACCGTCCCACCTGGGAATCGAAGCCAGGACCTTGCTTTCAATTAAAGTTTCCTATTTCCCATGGTCCCATTTTGGGATCCAAATACAGTAATTCCAATACTCCAGGTAGGAAACTAATGGCCAGTCTGAGACTGTCCCTTTCATCTCGGAGGGCACGGACTGAACCCTTGGCTGCTAATACCCCAAAATAAAAAGCAGCCTCGTGTCTCAACACAAAGCCCGGAGCTGAAATATGTGGGCGAAGGCTAAATAAGCTGGATAAATAAGCAAAGTGGGGGAAACAGACAGGGAGCTGCAAGCAAAGCCCCGAGAGGAGGCATGTAGGAGTCGGCATGTGTAATTGAGTTTAATGCCCTCCATCAAAACGCACAGCGCCTGCAGTAAAGCACACACACACACACACACACACACACACACACACACACACACATATAAAAGCCTATTCAGCAGAAGGGATGCCTGCGCTCCGTGAGCGACTCCTATCTGTAATTGTAATCTATTAAGAAACACAAAATGGCGGCTGGGGAGAGGGGAGATTTCCAGGCTCAACGTGTGTTTTGTTGCCTCTGGCAGACAGAGCGGCACCTGAGAAATCTGAGCAGACGTTTAAGGCCAAGTCTGGGTCCGGCCGAGGGAACGCAAGATCGCTTATATCACTCTCTTAAGCTAATTAGCCCCTGTGTATTACCAATCAAAGGAAGGCTCCCATCGCTCAAACGCAACGCCTGGCCAAGAAATATATTTGCGAAAGTCTGGGCCGGGGAACGAGGGGTTCAAGGACCCAGAGTTTCAACCGGGGGCATTCCAGAGGATTGTGTGTTGCCTGAAAATGAAGGCTGGAGGTTCTGATTCTCATCATCTTTGCAATTAAGAGACTCCCCGAAGTCTCTTTACCTCTTCAGGACCATTTTCTTTTAAACACGTGGCCTCAAACGCCCGCTTACGTTTTGGGGTTAGAAAGTGTGCAGCAGGAATAGTCCGTGGGCGGCACTGTCTCCTCACAGCGAGAAGGTCCTGAGTTTGATCCCTAGGCGGGACAGTCCGGGGCCTTTCTGTGTGTTTCCTCTGGATGCCCCGGTTTCATCCCACCATTCAGAGGTATGGATGTCAGGTTGACTGGAGATGATAAATTGCCCTCTAGACAATAAATTGTCCAGGACGGTAGTGAAACCAGTTATGCGTTAGTGGTTGGAGATGGCGGCACTGACAAAAAGACAGGACGTGAGCTGGAGGTGTCAGAGTTAAAGATGCTGAGATGTTGGGGGATGTTGGAGATGTTGGAGTGTTGGGGAAGGACAGGATCAGAAATGAGTATATTAGAAGGACGGCTCAGGTTGGACATGTTAGAGAAGCAAGGTTGCGTTCGTTTGGACGTGTCCAGAGGAGAGACGAGGATTATATCGTGAGGAGGATGTTGAAGATGGAGCTGCCAGGAAAGAGGAGAAGAGGAAGACCATAAACGAGGTTTGTGGACGTGGTGAGAGAGGACATACAGGTGGTCGGTCGGAAGGAGGAAGATGCAGAGGACCGGAAGAAATGGAAAGGGATGATCTGCTGCGGCGACCCCTAAACGGGAGCGGCCGCAGAAGAAGTTTCAGAGCTGAAAGCTGAACGTTTGTCCTCCAGCATCCTTGGTGTGGACGTTCCAGCCTGAGCAGCGTGGACTTGACTCTAGATGGACGCTTCAGCTTGAAACGTCAGGGTCTTGAGTCGGACCCCAGTTGAGGCTTCCTGTCCATCAGTCTGCTGTGTTTAGGCTCGCAGTGTTGATACTGTGACCACCAGATGACGCTAATGCACTTTATCACCAACCTTTAAAGCAGAAAGTCCCCTCTCCATGTCCACAAGGGACACCTTAAAGTGTGTATCAGGGACAGAAATCATGTAATCGATCAAAAAAGAAGTTTTTTCTGCAGTTGCTCAGACTAAAACTGCAGCTTAAAGAACGACAAAACTTCCTCAGTTTGTTCTGGTATCTTATGCCGGGTTAGCGTCAGGATTAGACCAAGTCTTACGTTTTATATCTTAAAATCTTAATCTTTTAAAGAAAATCTTGTTTTCTTCCGTTTTATTTCGTCCTCTGCATCTTCCTGCTTCTAACCAACCACCTGCATGTCCTCTCTCACCACGTCCATAAACCTCCTCTTTGGTCTTCCTCTTCTCCTCTTTCCTGGCAGCTCCATCTTCAACATCCTCCTCCTGATACACTCCTCGTCTCTCCTCTGCACACGTCCAAACCAGCGCAACCTTGCTTCTCTAAGTTTGTCCCCAAAATGTCCAACCTGATCTGTCCCTCTAATATACTCATTTCTAATCCTGTCCATCCTCGTCACACCCAACGAACATCTCAGCATCTTCAACTCTGACACCTCCAGCACTAACTCCTGCCTTTTCGTCACCGTCTCCAACCCATACAACATAGCTGGCCTCACTACTGTCCTGTAAACCTTCCCTTTTACTCTACGTGGTACCCGTCTGTCACAAATCACTCCTGCCACTCTTCTCCACCCATTCCAACCAGCCTGCACTCTCTTCTTCACCTCTCTTCCACACTCGCCGTTACTCTGAACTGTTGTTCCTAGTATTTAGAAACATTTCATTATTGAGTTTTTTGTTGTTTCAGCTGCACTAAAAGTGGAACGAAAGAACCGTTCCAGTCCGCAGCACGCAGAAAAGAGGACGAGCTTTAAAACTTTACTGCAGCCCAGCCGAGACGGGACGCAATGCTTCCTTTTCATCCATTTTAATTTACCGGGACGTCATCTTTTCTGCAGGACAGTTCTAATAAAACCGCTCCACAAAGTGTCCAATCTGCGCTTAGAATAAACATTAGATTAGGGGTTTAAAGGTGGGAACAGATTATTGCCCAGATTAACTGTGAGCTCAATTCTGCTTCCTTGCAGAATAAAAACCGCCGCCGAAAAGGTGAATTAAAACGAGAGAAAGGGTTGAATTTGTAGCATTTTATTGCAATGAAATAAAACACAAGAGAGAAACGAACCCAGACACGAGAGAGAGAGAAAGAGAGAGGGAACCTCTGATTCGGAAAGAAAGAGAAAATGAAAAGAGAAAACCGTTTGTGTTAAAACCTTTTATATCCTTACTAGACCAAAAAAATAAAACCAGCTAATATTTCCCAACAGGACCAATACAGGACGTCCCGAGTCACGGGGCGACTTCACGCCCCTGCGTTTGTTCTGCAGCTCATTTTTAAAAATACAGTTTTAAAAGATCCACAATCCAGAGGCTTTTTTGTTTTTTTAATAATCTAAATTTGATTGAACGGATATCTCTCTCTCTACAGTTTTCACTCCTCGTGGATCTTCAAAAGTGCCCCCATTTTCAAAATAAGGGGAATGTGCAAAAGTAAACATCACCTTTCATTCAAGTTCTTATTACTGTTCTCGGACAGACCCCTCCTTTGTGCTCGTGGCTCTGCAAAAAGCAGGAACCAGCAAATCTCCATGAAGTGCACACTTTCTGGACACACTTCTATTTTCAGTGCAAACGTGAAGACGGGACATGCTACTCTTTAAATATTTCGATTCGAGAGCGAGTGCCATAAAAGCGGAAAGCCAGCCGGAGCTGAATAAACACAGCAAAGACACAAACAGTGCTAAAACACAAGACCTTCTGCCAAGAAGGCAAACACACTCCAGCGCAGCCAGCTGGGGGCAGCATGTGCACCGTGATGGAGGGATGAACTGAATTCAGGGCCTCGCTGGAGGGAAAAAGTGCCTGTTTGTATGGAAACGTGGGGAATTTGGAGAAACAGCAGATTGGCTCGATCAGCAGGCTGGATTTTTGTAAACAGCAACAATACGACATCAAATAACAGCAGTCCTAACAGCAGTTCCCCAAATAAACCAGTGAAAACGAAACGTCTCCGTCCCACCACGGGAAGCCCATAAATCAGCAGCCCGATGTGCTTCCGAAGCCTTTCGTTTAGGAGTGAAGACGGAAACGAGCACCGTTTGAGACCGAAGTCACATGGAAATCCCTGTTTGAGGGCATCTGTGGGTCGACCTCAGCCTCCTTAAAAGAAGGAGGCTTCACAGGCTGTGTCCTTATAAAGGCTCACGCCAATTTAGGCCTAAAGAGCTCCGAAAAAGCCTTCTTTGAATGTAAAGATGAACCCTGAAACCTAATGATTTACCTACCCCGTGCATGCTCCCACCAGTTACATTCATTTAGAGTCACAGAAAAGGAAGTCCCAGGAACCCAGTCCCCGAAAACGCCCCATTAAAGAAATATTCAGGTCCGTCTGCAGGAAGACCTGCCAGCCTTCGTTCACTTTCAGCGTTTCTGCACTTCTGGAGTGAAGGATGGAGGTGTGGAGGAGAGCAGAAAGGACCGTGGAGGAACAAACTGCACATCACTTCCTGTTCTTGCAGTAGTTCTCGTAGCTGCAGCAGGCTTTCTGCATGTCCGTGAGGAAGGAAGGGACTCCGCTCTGTTTGCAGAAACAGCAAAACCACAAACGGTGAGATTGTGCAAGATTTCGCGCCACGGTTTCTGGTCAGGGCCACCCGTCCCGTGTTGGCTTACCTTCGCCGCCCAGTTCACGAGCCACGCTGGGATCTTACCCCCGGGGTTGTCAAAATAGCTCATGAAGACTAAAGCAATGAGAGACAGAGAGAGAGAGATTCCCAGTAACATGTTAAAATTAACAAAAGTGTTCATTATTTCAGGATATTGTAGGATTATTCCTCCAGTTCTAGATCTCGGGGAAACGTTCCCATTTTTGCAGCCCAAATGCTTTGATCTGCCTACAGTAAGCCCAGCAATAAGCCTTCGTTATCTGTGCTTGCGTTACATGACATGAATTTAACCCTCAAAAATGTGTAAACATCTCTCAGCAGAGACTCAGACTATGCATGTTCACCGATCAGACGCGTTAAGAAGGACCTAAAGAAGTGTGACGGCTGGACGACCGGAGCGCAGCACCTCTAACGGGTCTTGCTGGGTGTTCCTGGTGGAAAAGAACCCACCAAAACTGCCCTGAAGAAGATCTACATCATCACAAACTGCTAAAAGCAGGTAACATTGGCTATCGAAGGTGGCTGTGAACAGCGTGTGGGCTGCAGACCGGTCGGAGTTCCCACGCTGACCCAAACTTGTGTGTTATAAACATTACGTCCATGTGATTCAAACCCCGACTCCGAGTCCACCTGGTCTACGTGAAGACGTCCCACTCGTTTCTGAAAGCTGTGCTGCTTCCAAAATACGACTTTTTAACATTTATACATCCTGTGTGTGTGTGTGTGTGTGTGTGCGCACCTTTACTGCCTTGGGCTCCATCGCTCTCCATGGCGACGGACTGTTTGTAGTCGTCCACTCTGATCACTCCTGCTTGCTCTGGACACTGGGTCACGGTGGTGCTTCTAGCCAAAACCACCCAGACTTTCCTCCCGTTCACCTCCAGCTCCTTGCGCTCCCGGACATACACGTACTGGGAGATCAGAGTTGAGGACAAGCAGGACAGACACTCCAGAGACAAGACACGCTTTGTATTTGCACACATACCAAAAAAGAGCAATTATACACACGCCAACGTGCTTGGTTATGGGGATGATGAGTGTTTATGCATGCAGATTAAAAAGCAATCTGGTTACTGTTTCGGTAGGATACGTCCCTGTTGGACAGGGGGAAGGGATATTTAACCTCCCAGTAAATCACCTTCTGTCCCCCGTAGTCCTTCTCATAGAGCTCTGTGGAAACAGGCACTCAGGTTCATCTGGAAGGTCATTAATAACATGCGCCTTCGTGAAATCAGGCGGAAAAACGGCTCGTCCGACGTTTATCGTCCAACACGGAGGAAACACCAGGCATGGACAGATCTGCATCGGTCAGAGACACGTCCTGCGCTGGGACTGGAGATACAAAGCTTTGCTGCGCACACCCGAATCGTTTTATCCCCAAAACTCTCAAACCGGATCGGCCGGCGGTGCGGATTCGGGAAAGATCGAACCGCCTGTATTTTAAATGCAATTTAAACGCAATGATATTCTTAATAATTAGATCGGACTCATTTTTTCCCTCTTTTTTGTTGCCAGTCTTAAGAATTCAGTTCTAAATGAGCCAGACTGAACATTCGAGAAGCTTTGCATCATTCGAATCTTTTATTTTTTTAAAACCTCCCCCAGTTTAAAAGCTGCGAGTTTTGGCGAATGTAGAACCTAATTCAAATCACATCCCTCGAGGTTTGAAAAACCGATCAAATTGCCATTTTGATGAAAAAAAGAAAGAGCAAATAATGCAAACGAGCCTCTTTTGACCGGGTGGCCGAGCGCAGCTCCAGGGTTTTGGGCTGAAAGAAACGGATTCTGGATCAGCAGGAAAGACTTGACGGATTGATCCGTTAGACATAATCGGCAGAGCGAGCTGCGGGACACGCCGAGCGAGGACAACTGTTGTCTCTGCTTGCGTCATAAATTCTTAATTCCCCACTTCATTTCACGGAGCCACATGTTCTCCTCCAGCACCGTGCCACGCTGCAAATGGTTCCACGTCCAACAGGACAGATGTTCTCGCTCAAATCCTCCCGGCGTGATGTAACCAGGGCCCGGGAAAGGCCTCGGAGGGAGAGTCCCACGCTGATCCCGGAGCGTCTTTATTATTATGTAATGCAGGTTTTTGTTCGGCGCTGTTCGGAAGCTTAAGAAATTTCAGCTTTCTAGGAAAAAACGATGTGCAACTTCACTTCCGTCGACAAGAAACGACGACGATAAAACCAGCGACGTCGAGTCATAAGTGTTGCTTACACGATGCCGAAGGTGTGCATGACCTTTAGGAATCAGCGTCCAACCAGAGAGGATCATGGGAAGCCCTTTGTCGCGCTCCCATCCTGGCCATCTTTGTTGAAACAGCTTTAAACTATTAAAGGATTTTTAGATACATCATCATCATCATCATCATCATCATCATCGTGAGTGTATTTGTGAAAAAACAACAAGACGAAGTGAGGTTTAACAAAACTGAGCTTTATTTGGGCTCATCCAGTGAGGAACTGAAGTTAAACTCATGAAGTTAAAGTGATGCTTCCACAAACCGAACAGCAGGAGGCGCCATGAAGGTACTGGGTGCCAAAACCCTGTCCATCCGTATCTGGATCTGTCTCCCACTCATTTTCTGAGCCGCTTGTCCTGATTAGGGCCACGGTGCTGGAGTCGATCCCAGATCTCACAGGACAAGACGGGGACACCCCGGACAAGTCACCAGTCCACCACAGGACAGATACACGACACACTCACTCACACCGAGGGGACAATTTAGTATCTCTAGTCCAGCTGACGTGCGGGTCTTGGGACGGTGAGAGGAGACCGGAGCTCCTGGAGGAAACGGGGGGGTGGGTGGGGACATGTCCAATCCACACCGAAAGAACCCGGACTGTCCCGCCTGGGATTCAAATATAGGACGTCCTCGCTGTGAGGAGGCCGCATGACCCCGCGCAGTTTTGCACAAAACAGTCGGAAGAGGATGTTTAGAAGAATCATCTTACGAGTCATGAACCTAGTGCCCTAGACCGGAGCGTAGGGTGAAGTTTAACAAAGCCAGAGCTTTATTTGAGCAGACTGGCTCATCCAGAGAGGATGAAGGATCCGAGTGAAAATATCGTGGGACGAGTGTCTCCTTACACATGCAGCGTCACTTTGCGTGACGAGTGAACTGAATGGACTGAGCTTCTGGTGCAGGAACCAGGAGAGAAGCAGAGCTGGCCTGACCCCATTTACACACACACACACACACACACACACACACACACACACACACAACTGGAGCCTGGAGGGCCATAGCCGGATCTCCCCCTATTAGGATCCACTTCAGCAAATAAATCAGCACTGAGGGGGCACGCACACACACACACACACACACACACACGCGGCCAGGCTGGAGCCAGGGGTGTGTTTCTAATGAAACGGTACCCCACCCACCTCTCTCTCTCTCTCTCTCTCACTCACACACTCACACACACTCACGGTCAGTTTGTTTGTGTTTGCGGGAAATCCCCGCCCTCAGTTTGCCTCGAGAACGAACAGGAACGAAAAGAAAAGTTTGGCATCGGACGACAAAATAAATAAGAGCGAGGCGCGTCCACCTCCGGGAGACAAAGACGGACACGGACAGTCAAACACACCAGGTCCACAATGACGTCAGCCGTGGATTTATCTCCATAACAGTCCAAAAACACTGGCGCTGCCGTTTGATTGGACTTAACAGATTATCCAGACCGTTGATCCAGACCACAGGGGCCCAAATCCAAACCCCCTTCTTCTCAACACCACCAGAACTTCCTGGAGAACTTTTCTTCTTGCAGCTTTTCCACTGACGAGTCTCCATTTATGGATTTCATAAAAACACAATATTACATATGAATAAATAATTAGCATTAAAAATGGCGAATGTGTTTGGACGGAGGGGAAGTCTGCTTCGATTGGTCAGTTAGCCCAATTGGGGGATTTGTTTAAAGTGAAAGTGACTATTTGTCATTGTAAACACACAGCACACGGTGAAGCACAACGAAATGCATCCCCACACACCATCCAGCAGGGCACAGCCATATTCAGCATCCGGGGAGCAGTGATGGGGACGGTACCTTGTATCAGAATCAATGGAACCTCAGGACAACCTACTGGTCTGGGATTCCAACCCACGACCTTCAGATCCTGAGGCCTCGTCCATAAACACTAGAGCAACGCTGCACGAAACGTCGTGAGGTCGCACTTGCAGGACTCTGCAGAGGGCTTCTAGTTAGAAAACAGGAAGTGGAGTCATGTGGCGAAGCAGGAGAACTTTAATCCACTTCCATTTACAGCAATCATCAGACGCAACACTGGAGAACATCTGAGAGTCTCCCTGGAGCTACCTGGGGTGAAGCGCCACTCCTACCAGTACAGAAACCAAACTGGCTGAACTCTCCTGGATATAAACCGCATTAAACCCGGTACCCGTCTGGTCCGAGAGCCGGCTGGAAAACGAGCGCACAAATAAAAAGCTGCCCTGCTGTTAATGAGGAGCAGGCAACCCGTGTCTTCAAAGCAAACAAATCGGCCGGGCTGCTCGAGCCTCGGTTTAATGAGACCCAGATCGGTCGGCCTCCCAGAGAGAAGCAGATATTCTGCTTCCTCCAAACAAATCCACTTCAGTAGGACTCTCCGGCTGCGTCCCAAACCGCATAAAACCACTAAATAGTGTGCAAGAATCAGAGCAAACCAGACTCCTCACTTTAGTCTGAACATGTGAGGTGAATCCTCCACTATTTTTATCCTCCATCACCTTCCCAACTTCAGCATTTCAGACTGAATGGACACACACACTGAAAAGACGTCCCTCTGTGTGTCCACCGGTGCAGGACAGAGTGAAGGAGACGCAAGAGAGAAGAAAGGGAGAGAGGACGGTGGAGAAGAGGTGTATTGAGTGCGATGACGGGAGAACCTGTACTTTTTACTCTCTACTCGCAGTACATTCCTGTACTTTTTACTCTCTACTCGCAGTACATTCCTGTACTTTGCACTCGGACTAAGTTGGTATTTTTCAGAATAAGTGAAGAATTTGAACTTTTGCTGCCTCATCGTGAGAAACAAATTTAGAAAATGCAGAGCGTTTACCCGGAAAAGCAGCTTACGCTTCAATCTAACCTTCTGATCAGGAAAGAAAACGAAGAAGTGGAGGAACACGTCGGAGGAAGTGCGTTCAAAATTGAAACAACTTTGAAACATTGAGGGAAAGAGAAGGTTTACGGGACGGTTGTGCGACCAGCTATGTTATACAGGTTGGAGACTGTGACAAAAAGACAGGCTGGAGGGGTCAGAGTGAAAGACGCTGAAATTTGCATCGGGAGAAATGAGGATGGACAGTATTAGGGACAAGTACATTAGAGGGACAGTTCAGGTTGGACGGTTTGACGACCCGCGGAGAACCGAGACTGGGTTGGTTTGGACGTGTGCAAATTTGGGTCACGGGCAGTCTATCCCAGTTCTCATGGGACCAAAGGCTGGGACACCCTGGACAGGTCACCAGTCCATCACAGGGCAGACACACCTAGGGGGACAATTTACACCTCCAGTCCACCTGACATTTCTTTGGACGGTGGGGGGAAACCTGAGATCCTGGAAGAAACACACACAGACGTGGGCCGGACTGTCCCGCCTGGGGATCGAACCCAGGACCTTCTCACTGTGAGGAGACAGAACCACACCCTGTTCCATAAACCTACTTGGAGCCTGCAGGAAGTAACTCTACACCACAGGACACGACGCTAGGCGCTACCATAAGCACAACAGCTCTACCGGGACACTCCCGGGTCCGTTACCTGTTGAGCCGTTTGGGACCTTTTCCAGAAAGAGGCTACAAGACAAAAGAGAAGCAACCGAGTTATTCAAAGCATCTGCAGCTCGCCCGTCCCGATCTGAGACACAGCGGGTCCTGCAGTCAAACAACAGGTCTCACCAGTTTGAGGAGGTGAAGGTTCTCGAGGAGTGATGACGGAACCCTTTTTAAGATGGGACTGAGCTCAATCAGCCGATCTGAAGCTGGTTTCTTTTAAAACGGAGAGACAACCAGACTGTCCACGGCTCTCGTCCAATTTTCTCCCATTTCCTCGAGTCAAGACATCCACATCATGCTTCCCTCTAGTCGTAAAATAAACACTAATAAAACTTAAATAAATATATTAAAGTATATTCACTCAACTATTCAGAATAAAAATAAAAAGTTAAATATATTATTTGTTATATTCACTCAGCTGATACCGCAATATAAACGGCAGTAAAAATAAATGTCAATATTTTATTAAATCATTTTATCCACTCAGCTAACCTACTTATAAACAGCAATAAAAATAAAGTCTTTTTTATTTTCTTAAATGATTATTACTCCGCTCATAAGCAGCATTAAAACGAAAATGTCAAATAAATACATTAAATTATTAGATCCACTCAGCTGATACCGCAATATAAACGGCAGTAAAAATGAAATAAATGTAAATATTATATTAAATTATTTTATTCACTCGGCGGATCTACTTGAAATATAAACGGCGATAAAAACCTTAAAATTATTACATCACGCTGCTCATATAAACCACGATAATAAAGGACAAATACTTTTATTAAACGATCTTGTTCCCTCAGCTGATCTCATTTAAACAGCAGTAAACTAAAAATCTGAAATATTCAATCATCTCCACTGAGCTGATCCGTGTCTTTAGTCCTGATGTAGGACTCAGTTTTAACCCGATCGGGCGTCACCTTTCACATAACTATCCCACTGCTTCCTGTAGGCCAGGTCCATGTACACGTCGGCGCAGCGGTCCGGAGGACAGTTGGACAGGGAGCCGAAAACCTTGTACTCGTACAGTCCAACTTCCTGTATTAAAAAAAAAAAGTATGATTAGGGACGAGTACATTAGAGGGACAGTTCAGGTTGGACGGTTTGAAGACAAAGACTGAGATCGGAGACCTTTCGGTCATGTGACATGAGCTCCTGGTGAAATGAGCCTCTCGGGGCAGAAATCAGACCAGCTGGACGTCCCGCGAAGGAGACGCTGGGGGTCAGTTAACGAGGCTCCTCGTTATAATTGGACTTTAATTCATTTAATCCGGATTAAAACACATTTGATTAAAATCTGTTCAAACCCTGAATTTTCTGCCCGACGATCCGAAACTGGTCAAAATCAAAAATAATAATGATTATATTACACTGTAAAAAAAATAAATAAAAATAGACTGAAATAGAAAACAATAAATATATTTTGAATAAATCAAATAAATAAATAATATCTAAATGTAATTCAAACAACGAATGTAAATAATACATGGTGTAAATAAATAGTTTCACTATAAACAAACAATTAAATCTAAAATAAATAATGCAAATTAATAAATGTCACAAAAATACAAAGTGAATAAATAAATGTAAATATCAATAGATAATATTACTATAAATAAGTAAACCTTAAAAAAACTATTTTAATGTCAAATTCACCAAAGGAAAAGCCCTTAAATGTAGATATGACTAGAAATAGATCAACATAAATATAAACTCAGCAGCTGTGAGGCACCTCCAGCCTGCCTGAGCTCATCTGTGTGAAAAGGTCCGTTTTATTCTCAGTCTTGTGTCGGTACCTTGATGAGGCGTCGATAAATCTTCACCCCCGAGGTCTCGGTGAAGAACTCCCACTCCTCGGTGATCTGGGGCTCCTCCAGCTCCCTGCAGGCCTCCAGAAAGAGCTGCTCACTGAACGGCGCGGCCATGTTTACACACACACACACAGCGCTCGGCTTCACAATAAAAGCGCTGAGCCACTGGACTCGCTGTACTGAGCTTCATAATAAAAGCCCTAAACCACGTGACACACAATAAAAGTCCCCCTTTTCGTTTTCCATTGGACTTTTTATGTTATGTTATGTTATGTTATGTTATGTTATATTATATTATGTTATGTTATGTTATGTTATGTTATGTTATGTTATGTTATATTATATTATATTATATTATATTATATTATATTATATTATATTATATTATATTATATAGAAGATATCCATATTATTAATAAAATAAAAACAAATGCTAAGAAGCACCTATACATGGCCATTTTTCTCAAAAAACACACACAATAAACAGAAAATTATCATTAAAATATTAATTCACAATCCATTCAGTAACTCAAGCATACGATGTTGTGTCTGAAATTGATTAACTATGTGTGTGTGTGACTCTCAGTGACCCAGACAAAGGCAGTATGACTGTCCAGATGAAACTGAATCCCCTCTTTTGTGTGTTGTCACTCGACCTGTGTCTCTTTCTTGGCCGCTGGAAACTGGAGTTGTGCCGCTGTCGGGCTCATTAAACAGGCCAAAGCTGCACTCTGTCATGTGCACATCACCTTTATGTATTTGTTTGTTAATTTACATACCTAATATGTTTTGTATGATTTCTCACACCTGATCACCTTTCCGAGGCTGCAGGACTCCGGCCCCTCAGGAGCGGAGCTGGGGGTCCCTGAAGTGGACAGTCCCCTTTATAACCTGCTTATAAACCTTTTATTCTTCAGGCCTCTTGCAGGAAGAATCGTCCCTCACTGCTGGGAAATGTGCAGCGGCCCGTATAACCTGAGGCTTCTTTGTGTGGTATTTGTGCCAAAGGTCACAAACCGTTCTGAAGATGCTACCAGTCGTTTTAAAACACGTCACTGACGGCAGTGTTGTGAGTGTCTCGACCCAGTGAAAAGAGATGAGCTGATATTGCATGAGGTATCTGCCCTGGGTGTTTCCTAGACTACACACAACCAGTTTGGCATGTTTGGCCAGTAGGATGCCAGCATTCCTGAGTGCTGACTGGTTGGCATTCTGGCTACTGAGTGTTGATTGGTTGCCATTAATGAAGTTTCTAATTAGTCACCTTCACTTTGGCTACTGAGTGGTGATTGGTTAGCATTGTGGCTTATGGATGGTTAGCATTGTGGCTTATGGATGGACTGGTTTACACTCCAACTCCGGATTGCTAATTGGATGGCATTCTGGGTAATGAGTGCTGATTGGTTTGGTACATGATTTTAGCCCCACTGACAGTCTTTAGAGGAGGCTGAGAAGAGTGTCAGATAAGAGGGGTTCAATAAACGTGTCAGATAATGGGTGGGGGGGGGGGTCACTAAAAACTTTCAGCAAGTAAAAAATTAGGACAAAAATTAGAGCTGTCTACCACCTAGAGTTTTAAATAATAAAGAAAATCATAATCAATAAATCTGTGCTCATGACAGTGTACCAAAAGTAGGTAATAGCGGGGATTTGGAACTTCAGGAAATAAAACATTGCACAAAACACTACTTTTTATTTTTTACACTGAGGACATTCCTGTACTTTTTGCTTTGTACTCTCATTACATTCCTGTACTTTTTTACTTTACACGCTCAGTACATCCCTGTACATTTTTTTACTTTACACTCTCATTACATTCCTGTACTTTTTTACTTTACACTCTCAATACATTCCTGTACTTTAACTTTACACTCTCAGTACAGTCCTTTACTTTTTACTTTATACTCTCAGTACATCCCTGTACTTTTTTTTACTTTACACTCTCAGTACATTCCTGTACTTTTTTTACTTTACACTCTCAGTACATTCCTGTACTTTTAACTTTACACTCTCAGTACATTCCTGTTCTTTTTACTTTACACTCTCTGTACATTCCTGTACTTTTACTTTACACGCTCAGTACATCCCTGTACTTTTTTTACTTTACA
>JABMDN010000920.1:0-5000 GCA_017165825.1 Hepsetus odoe
GTGTGTGTGTGTGTGTGTGTGTGTGTGTGTGTGTGTGTGTGTGTGTGAAACTCTCCTGACGAGTGGATTTTATTGAAGACCTCCAATAAACATGGTGCGTAAACACCATGCGTGCGCGAGTACTCACACACACACACACACACACACACACACACACACACACACACACAAACATGTAGACATATAAACATGCATGCATTATGAATGTATAGGAATGAGAGAGAGAGAGAGAGAGAGAGAGAGAGAGAGAGAGAGAGGAGAGTGAGAGGGGGGGGGGGGAGAATGAATGAATGTGCTTGTGGTTCAGCACTGGGGCTGTTGGACTCTGCTGCCCCCTGCTGCTGAACATGGAGTGTGTACGGGACGGCTTTGTTCCCCTTGGTGTCCAAAAGTATGTGGACGGGCGGTTATGAGGAGCCCTGTGGAGTTGCCCCTCCTTTTTTACCGCCGGTTCTGATGTTCAGTAGACGCTCATTTCGAGAAGACGTCAATAAGATTCAGGGGTTGATTCACTTTTCAGGGTTTAAGGTGAGACACTGCAGGCAAAAATGCTAAATGCAAGCGCAGGATTTAAGGTGGTATTGATCATGAAGAGTTCCCTTTGATGTGCTGGATGTTACAATAAGTTCCTGTTTTTGTTCCATACAAAGGAACTCAACATCCCCCAACCCTTGTTGCATGTGTCATCCTCAACACTGCGGTTTAATCTGGGAGGGTAAATGTAACATCACGTTCAGTCTCAGTCACTCTCCCTGATTTACACTCGGAGGAAAAAACAGGCTGCTGTGAATAATCTGCTCGTGTTACAGCAGGCGAGGCTCAACTGAACTCAGAATGACATATTAATGACACTCATACTGATCAAACATGAGGGTGTGTGTGTGTGTGTGCGATTGAGTGTGTATGTGTGTGTGTGTGTGCGCGCGATTGAGTGTGTATGAGTGTGTGTGTGTGCGATTGAGTGTGTATGAGTGTGTGCGATTGAGTGTGTATGAGTGTGTGTGTGTGTGTGTATGAGTGTGTGTGTGCGATTGAGTGTGTATGAGTGTGTGTGTGTGCGCGCGATTGAGTGTGTGTGTGCGATTGAGTGTATGAGTGTGTGTGTGTGTGTGCAATTGAGTGTGTATGTGTGTGTTTGAGTGTGTGTGTGTGTGCGATTGAGTGTGTGTGTGTGTGTGTTTGTGTGTGCGATTGAGTGTGTGTGTGTATGAGTGTGTGTGTGTGTGCGATTGAGTGTGTGTGTGTGTGTGAGTGTGTGCGATTGAGTGTGTATGAGTGTGTGTGTGCGATTGAGTGTGTATGAGTGTGTGTGTGTGCACGATTGAGTGTGTGAGTGTGTGTGTGTGCGATTGAGTGTGTGTGTGTGTATGAGTGTGTGTGTGTGCGATTGAGTGTATATGAGTGTGTGTATGAGTGTGTGTGTGTGTGCGATTGAGTGTGTATGAGTGTGTGTGTGTATGAGTGTGTGTGTGTATGAGTGTGTATGTGTGTGTGTGCGATTGAGTGTGTATGAGTGTGTATGTGTGTGTGAGTGTGTGTGCGATTGAGTGTGTGTGTGTGTGTGTGTGTGTTTGTGTGTGCGATTGAGTGTGTGTGTGTGTGTGTGCGATTGAGTGTGTATGTGTGTGTGTGTGTGTGTGCGATTGAGTGTGTATGAGTGTGTGCGATTGAGTGTGTATGAGTGTGTGTGTGTGTGTATGAGTGTGTGTGTGCGATTGAGTGTGTATGAGTGTGTGTGTGTGCGCGCGATTGAGTGTGTATGAGTGTGTGTGTGTGCGCTTGAGTGTATGAGTGTGTGTGTGTGTGTGCAATTGAGTGTGTTTGTGTGTGTGTGTGTGTGCGATTGAGTGTGTGTGTGTGTGTGTTTGTGTGTGCGATTGAGTGTGTGTGTGTATGAGTGTGTGTGTGTGTGCGATTGAGTGTGTGTGTGTGTGAGTGTGTGCGATTGAGTGTGTATGAGTGTGTGTGTGTGCGATTGAGTGTGTATGAGTGTGTGTGTGCGATTGAGTGTGTATGAGTGTGTGTGTGTGCGATTGAGTGTATATGAGTGTGTGTGTGTGTGTGTATGAGTGTGTGTGTGTGTGCGATTGAGTGTGTATGAGTGTGTGTGTGTGTGTGTGTGTGATTGAGTGTGTGTGTGTATGAGTGTGTGTGTGTATGAGTGTGTATGTGTGTGTGTGCGATTGAGTGTGTATGTGTGTGTGAGTGTGTGTGCGATTGAGTGTGTGTGTGTGTGTTTGTGTGTGCGATTGAGTGTGTGTGTGTATGAGTGTGTATGTGTGTGTGTGCGATTGAGTGTGTATGAGTGTGTATGTGTGTGTGAGTGTGTGTGCGATTGAGTGTGTGTGAGTGTGTAGAGGAGAGGGATCGAGAGGAGAGGGATATAGAAGAGAGGGATCGAGAGGAGAGGGATCGAGAGGAGAGGGATATAGAAGAGAGGGATCGAGGGGAGAAGGATCTAGAGGAGAGGGATCGAGAGGAGAGGGATATAGAAGAGAGGGATTGAGAGGAGAGGGATTGAGAGGAGAGGGATATAGAAGAGAGGGATCGAGGGGAGAAGGATCTAGAGGAGAGGGATCGAGAGGAGAGGGATATAGAAGAGAGGGATTGAGAGGAGAGGGATCGAGAGGAGAGGGATATAGAAGAGAGGGATTGAGAGGAGAGGGATCGAGGGGAGAGGGATATAGAAGAGAGGGATCGAGGGGAGAAGGATCTAGAGGAGAGGGATCGAGAGGAGAGGGATATAGAAGAGAGGGATTGAGAGGAGAGGGATCGAGAGGAGAGGGATATAGAAGAGAGGGATCGAGGGGAGAGGGATCGAGAGGAGAGGGATCTAGAAGAGAGGGATCTAGAAGAGAGGGATTGAGAGGAGAGGGATCGAGGGGAGAAGGATCTAGAGGAAAGGGATCTAGAGGAGAGGGATATAGAAGAGAGGGATCGAGGGGAGAAGGATCTAGAGGAGAGGGATCGAGAGGAGAGGGATATAGAAGAGAGGGATTGAGAGGAGAGGGATCGAGAGGAGAGGGATATAGAAGAGAGGGATTGAGAGGAGAGGGATCGAGAGGAGAGGGATATAGAAGAGAGGGATTGAGAGGAGAGGGATCGAGAGGAGAGGGATATAGAAGAGAGGGATCGAGAGGAGAGGGATCGAGGGGAGAAGGATCTAGAGGAGAGGGATCGAGAGGAGAGGGATATAGAAGAGGGATTGAGAGGAGAGGGATTGAGAGGAGAGGGATATAGAAGAGAGGGATTGAGAGGAGAGGGATCTAGAGGAGAGGGATCGAGAGGAGAGGGATCGAGGGGAGAGGGATCGAGAGGAGAGGGATATAGAAGAGAGGGATTGAGAGGAGAGGGATCGAGAGGCGAGGGATCGAGAGGAGAGGGATCGAGAGGAGAGGGATCGAGGGGAGAAGGATCTAGAGGAGAGGGATCTAGAGGAGAGGGATCGAGGGGAGAAGGATCTAGAGGAGAGGGATCGAGAGGAGAGGGATCTAGAAGAGAGGGATCTAGAGGAGAGGGATCTAGAGGAGAGGGGTCGAGAGGAGAGGGATCTAGAAGAGAGGGATCAAGAGGAGAGGGATCTAGAGGAGAGGGATTGAGAGGACAGGGATCTAGAGGACAGGGATCTAGAGGAGAGGGATCGAGAGGAGAGGGATCTAGGGGAGAGGGATCAAGAGGAGAGGGATCTAGGGGAGAGGGATCAAGAGGAGAGGGATCTAGTCCTATGTCCAGTTGAATCCAATAGGTTTTAATTCAGAAGAAAGGATGAAAGGTCTCGATTATTGCAGACTGATGTTCATTGGGTACTAGATTAGTACAGTTGAATGGATGTTAATAAAGGGTCCAGATTAGACCCAGGCAGATGTTGAGGGTTCAGATTAGTCCAGAAGGATGGATGCTTGGGGTTTAGATTAATGCAGGTGGGTGCTAGAAAGGGTCTAGATTATATCTAGATGCAGGAGCATATTTGGGTTCTAGATTATCCCAGGATGGACGCTTGTGGGTCTAGATTAGTGCTGATGGATGTTTGGGCTCTAGATTACTGCAGGTGAATGTTTACCCACAAACTGACTAGATAATTTGAAGAGAATTTCCACCGATATCTGACTCTAGAACAGATTATTTCACCCTTGTTCTCAGCACTATTAAACTCAGCTGTAGAAACACACAGGACTAAAATCAGAACCAGACATGAAGAATCACAGTCATGTTGGTTTAAATGAAAATGGAGCTCCTACGTGGAGCCCGGTTCTGCCCCTCGGTTCTGACTGGCTCTTCCACCACACTGCTGGTCTTTTCCAAAGCTGAAGAGTCCACACCGTGTCCACTGAAAAGGTGGCTCTGGCTATTTCACCTAATTTTTCCATCCTTTTCTGTGTACAATGAGTGTATTGTGGCTCTAAAGGCCTCGGGGACAATCAGGACGCTGAACTGTCTCTCTAGAGAGGCTCCCGCGGGGGCTCCACTTTGTCAACATTGCAAAAAAGCCCAGTCCCGCTCTGAGCACCGCTGTGGACAATGAGCCGGAATGATCCGCTGCTGGTGGAGGACTGACTGGCCGGTCTCCGCCGGGGGTCCGGAGCGGAGACCTGCAGACTGGGAGCTGCTGTCCCATTCTGCAGGTGGACAGACACTTGGACACTCTGAGGCCCTCGGTCTGGAAGTCCAATATCTGCAGTTCCATTCGGGGACAGAGAACGTATGTTCTATCTATCCATCCATCCAGCCAGCCAGTTTGTTCCTGTCTGTTTTCCATCCATCCATCCATCCATCCATCTATCCAGCTGTTTGTTTTTGTCTGTCTGTCTATCTCTCTTTCCATCTGTCTGTCCATCCATCCATTTCTATTGACTCTGACACCAATTATTTTTTGGGGGACAGATGTTTGGACGCACAGCTGAAGCTCTGAGTCTGGAGATCAGGAGGCCTCAGAGGCCCAACAGCACCAAGTCCCACAGGAAGGCCTTCAGTCTGGACTACGGGAGCAGACGGCAGGGCTG
>JABMDN010000920.1:25000-32107 GCA_017165825.1 Hepsetus odoe
CACTGTCTCTCTCTCTCTCTGTCTCTGTTTTGTCTCTGTCTCTCTCTCTCTCTCTTTCTCTCTCTCTCTATGTCTCTCTCTCTGTCTCTGTCTCTTACTGTCTCTGTCTCTCACTGTCTCTGTCTCTCTGTCTCTCACTCTGTCTCTGTCTCTGTTTCTCTGTCTCTCACTGTCTCTTTCTCTCTCTCTGTCTCTGTCTCTCTGTCCCTCTCTGTGTCTCTGTCTCCCTCTCTCTCTCTCTGTCTCTCACTGTCTCTGTCTCTCACTGTCTCTTTCTCTCTGT
Organism: Hepsetus odoe; assembly: GCA_017165825.1. NCBI lineage: Eukaryota > Metazoa > Chordata > Actinopteri > Characiformes > Hepsetidae > Hepsetus > Hepsetus odoe. Next base: position 25,284 of record JABMDN010000920.1, read on the forward strand.
CTCTCACTTTCTCTCTCTCTCTCTCTCTGTCTCTCACTGTCTCTGTCTCTCTGTCTCTCACTGTCTCTCTCTCTCTCTCTGTCTCTCTCTCTCTGCAGAGCTCCACAGATAACACCTCCAGCAGTGATGGTGAGGATGGTGATGATGATGAAGAGGAGGACTGTCCCATTCGGGATGGGGAGGGGTGTATCTGTGCTGTGTGTTTGGATGTTTATTTCTGCCCCTACATGTGTCACCCCTGTAACCACATCTTCTGTGAGCCGTGCCTTCGAACCCTCGCCAAGAACTGCCCCACCAACACGCCCTGCCCGCTGTGCAGGACCACCATCACGCACGTCTTCTTCCAGAAAGGTCAGAACCCCCCTCAGAACCACACTCAGACATATAAACACTTCAACAACCAAATATTTTTGCTTATGGCTTAATGGTTCGGGACGAGGCCCCCGGATTGGCAGGTCGTGGGTTTGAATCACTGCTCCCCGGTGCTTTCAATAGCTGCCCCTGCTGCACAGTGTGTGTGGGTAAAAAGCAGAGGTGTAATTTGGTTGTGGTTCACTGTGTGCTGTGTTTCACAAAGACAAGAGTGGTCACTTTCACTTTCACTTGATCAAAGTATCTGCCCTCCTTCTTCCTGCAGAGCTGAACCACACCACCCGCACATTCTTCCCAAAGGAATATCAGTCCCGCAAGCAGAACTTCCAGAAGGCCAGCTGTGCTAAATGGCCACTGCCCAGCTGTAGGAAACTCTTCCGCATTTTCGGGGGTAAAACTAGAACCTCTTATAGTGGAACCATATATAGTACAGGGTGGTGGTGAACCAAAAGGTTGCAGGTTCAAATCCCACCTCCAGGAACCGGAAGTCCTTCTGGATAAGAACTTCAGGTCAACACTGTAAGCAGAACGTGTGTGATGTTTTTCTATTCCGTCTTATTCCATCTTCTTCTGCGTGTTTTAGGATTCCAGAGACAGAGCAGCCCCATCGCTCGCCGCCAGTTCCCTCACGGTGGATACCGGCTGGACGCTTTGGACTTTGAGGACAATTCTCGTGGCTGGAGGTTTGACATGGACATGGTCATCATCTACATTTACTCCGTCAACTGGGTGATTGGCTTCATCATCTTTGTCTTCCTCTGCTACTGCTTCTTCCCGTCCCTGTGACCGGGACACATGGAGGAAGGTCTGGATTTGGACCGTCACCAGATTTCCACAGCAGAACAAATGAATTTATTAAATTATTATTTTAATCTTCCCCAGTTTTACTGGTTTTACAGGACAATTTAGTCCTGTCCATCTCCCTACAACCCCAGCCCCCAGAGAGAGAGGACAGTTCTACTGAGCGATGGGGGAGAGGGAGGACCACCCTACACACCCAGAGAGAGAGAGGACAGTTCTACTGAGCGATGGGGGAGAGGGAGGACTGCCCTACACACCCAGAGAGAGAGAGGACAGTTCTACTGAGTGATGGGGGAGAGGGAGGACCGCCCTACACACCCAGAAAGAGAGAGGACAGTTATACTGAGTGATGGGGGAGAGGGAGGCCCACTCTATATACATATAATATGGTTACTTTGACACACAGAAGCCTGTAAGTTGATATTTTCTTCTTTTAATTGATCATGATGGTATAAAGCTGCTGAATAATTCCTCCATCTAAATCTGTGTGGACATTCCGCTTCCTCTTTGTCAATAAAAGGCATTAATAATGTAAGAATGTGTTGATTATTGTCTCCTGTATAAGATTTACAAATTTACAGGACAGCAGTGGGACCGGCTATATAGGTTGGAGATGGTGATGAAAAGACAAGACAAGTGGTGGAGGTGCTCAAAGTTAAACACACTAAGCTTTGCATCAGGACAAACAAGGATGGACAGGTTTAGGGACATGGTTATTAAATGAACAACTCAGGTAGGACAGTTTGGAGACAAAATAAGAGAAGTGAGACATGAGTATGTTGGTTTGACATGTCCAGAGGAGAGACGAGGAGTATATAGGACCTGGTTCCTCACTCTTTCTGCTCTCCAGCCTGCCCAGGGGTCAGCAATGGACGCGGTCCACTGCAGGGGGGACAGTCTGACTGTAAAATACCTTCAGGACGCCCTGACAGAGACAGAGGAGTGACCTGGTAGGTTATAATGAGGAACATGTTCCTTTCTGGCACAGATGGTCCTGATCAGGGTTTATGAAGGTCACCTCAGCCCACCTGGCCTCCAGCATCGCTCCCATAATTGCATTTCCCAGAATGCACCTCTCTCACAGAGTAGCCACCATAAAATACATTTACTTCACAGACTTAAGACTAAATTTAGACTGGTTTTGGTTCAATAACAGTTAAAGAGTAAATTCAGGATTACTTTGGCTTTCAGACCTAAACTGCTCATTACAATTTGATTTAAATTAATGTCATTAATTTAAATTACTTTAATTAGACATTTGGGTGAAACGGGTAGAATTTAAAGGGAGCTTTTGGTTAAAATTGCTTCATTTAGTCTTATTTTGGTCTTCTTTGTCTTTCAGCTGCTCCCAATTAGGGGTCGCCACAGTGGATCAACCATCTCCATTTCTTCCTGTCCTTCCTCTGCATCTTCCCCCTTTAAATGGACCACCTGCATGTCCTCTCTCACCACGTCCATAAACCTCCTCTTTGTCCTTCCTCTTCTCCTCTTTCCTGGCAGCTCCATCTTCAACATCCTCCTCCCGATATAATCCTTGTCTCTCCTCTGGACACGTCCAAACTAGCGCAACCTTGCTTCTCTAATTTTGTCTCCTAAATGTCCAACCTGATCTGTCCCTCTAATACACTCATTTCTGATCCTGTCCATCCTCGTCACACCCAACGAACATCTCAGCATCTTTACCTCTGACACCTCCAGCTCCGCCTCCTGTCTTTTCATCACCGTCTCCAACCCGTATAACATAGCTGGTCTCACCACCTTACTGTAAACCTTCCCTTCTTTCCCTGGTACCCGTCTGCTTCCCTTTTCCTCTTGCTGCTTGAGACTTATTTTGGTACATTTAACCCTAATGTGTTGAATTCAGTCTTTGTAAGTCTTAAGGACTTTACTTCAGATCGAACTGTAATGAATTCATTGTATTCATTCTGACTTCCTTTGCTGGACTGAGTCTTTGTATAATTTTGTAACATCACAGCTACTTTTTGTTATACATGTTTCTCTTTGTAGTTTTGTTCTTTAGTGTCCGTCTTGTCTCTGCACTTTAGATCTTTTCTGGAATCAGCTTTCCCAGCATGTCTCTGAAACTCCAGTCCCCTGAGGATCAGGTCCACTCCACTGCCAGTCTGATGTCATTGTGTCCTCTCAGTCCAACATCTGCCCTTCCATTTGGGGACAGAGAACTGATGTTCTGTCTATCTGTCTATCTGTCTGCACACCCTCTGTCTATAGATAGATAGATGGGTAGATAGATAGACAGATAGATAGACAGATAGATAAATAGACAGAGATAGATAGACAGACAGATAGATAGATAGACAGGTGAAAGTGAAAGTGACAACCCTTGTCATTGCGAGGTCACAGCACAGCAAGCGTGAACCACAATGAAATTGGACCTCTGCTTTTAACCCATGCACACAAACACTGTGCAGCAGTGGACAGCTATTGAAAGTGCCTGGGGAGCAGTGACGGGTATGGTACCTTGCTCAGGGGTACCTCAGGGCAACCTACTTGTGAGGGAATCGACCCCACAATCTTCCGATGCGGGGCGACTCCCTCACCACTAGAGCAGCGCTGCCCCACTAAACACCAAACGAGCCAGCCAGGAGTCGAACCTAGAATCTTCTGATAGATAGATAGACAGACAGACAGATAGACAGATAGATAGTGCAGGAAAAGAAGGAATGTGTATAAATATGGGAGACTGCCGCGCCACCTTCTGACGGTACTTGGCATCATATCGAAATGTAGTCATGTTTTAAGGCGGTTACCATGGAAACGAACGCCGCACACAGTTGTTACAGAACCACAGACTCTTACTGTCAGGTTTCAGGGTTTTTCCTCAGTGTGTGTTTGTGTGTTTGTTTGTTTGTTTGTTTGTTTTGTCTCTGATGTGTCTGATACTCATCTCCCACAGGAGCGCATTGGCGCTTTTACTTCCCACCTGTATTTTGATTGAAGCCCCGCCCCCTCAGCGCTCCAATTGGCTATTTCATCCACACAGCAAGCAATGCCGTCCCCGCCCCTCCCTCCTATGATTGGACAGAGGTTCCTGTTCAGCCCGTTGAAACGCTAATCAGTCGAGGGGGGGTGAGGGGCCACGCAGAGCCAATTACCCAATCCCCCCCATGGTGGGCGTGGCCTGCCTGAACACGGGTGCGCGTGTGGAGGTCAGAGCTGTGCGCGGTCCGCTCGAGAGCCGGTGTGCGGGATGAATCGTGGGCTGATCAATACATAACAATACTGATCAGTACTGACTGATACCGGGCATGCGCGCGCTCTGATCTCGTCCACGAGGCGAAGGTGACTCGCGTCGCGCGCACTGCGGAGAGGAAGGGCTCCTGCGTGAGACCAGCAACCGCGGGGCGCGTGACTGATCGATCGAGTGACTTGGAAACAAGCAGAAGGCGCGTGCGCGTGTGTGCTTGTAGCGTGTGAGAGATTGTGATAGTGTGTGAGTGTCTGTGTATTGCGTGTGAAAGAGGGTGAGCGTGCGTGTGTGTGTGTGTATATTGCGTGTGAAAGAGGGTGAGCGTGCGTGTGTGTGTGTGTGTATATTGCGTGTGAAAGAGGGTGTGTGTGTGTTGTTTGTTGGATGTGTCTGTATGAGTTGTGTACCTGCTGGGTGTAAGCCCCGCCCCGTCCTGCAGGTGGGCAGACCTGGCGAGCGCGAGCGTCCGGGGGGAGCGGATTGCAGGATGGTGGGTATCATTGCGGGTCTGTGGTTCGCGCGCGCGTGTGTGTGTGTGTGTATGTGCGCGCGCGCGCGCGCGCGTTTGCGTGTAATCGCGGGGGTTGCATGTCTTGGAACTCCGGGGGGAGATTAGTGTGGAAGTGACGGCAGCGATGATGAGGAGGATGAAGAAGAACGGAAAGACTGTTGGTGAAAAAACCTGTTGAAGCATGGAGGTGTTTCGGAGCGGTGGCAGATGAGTCCAGCTTCACCTGAAGAGATGAAGAGACAGGAGGAGGAGCTGGAGGTGTCAGAGTTAAATATGATGAGCTTTGTGTCGGTTGGGACGAGCATGGACAGGATTAGGGATGTGGATTGGGGTCTGGGACGGGGTGGGTCGGGTACACTGGGGACGGGACGGGGTGGGTCGTGTACATTGGGGACGGGGTGGGTCGAGTACACTGGGGACGGGACGGGGTGGGTCGGGTACACTGGGGACGGGTCGGGGACGGGGTTTGAAGGAGTTTTAAGAGTCTAAAGTTTTGCTGATTCCTTTTGTGAAGATGTTGAAGTTCAAGTTCTGGATTGTAAAGGAGCTTCTTCTGTGGTGACGCTCGGACGCTCGGCTGGGCGTTCCTGTGCGGCCTGCTGGCGAACCTGCTGAAGAACCTCTCTAACCAGGCGCAGCGCCGGAGTGTGAATCCATTGGTCTTCAGAGGCCGAGTGAAGAGAGAGAATCTAACGCCTCTTTAAGATCGGAGCAAATGAATTAGCTTCAGCGTTAACGAGTTTGAGGAATTGATCCTCCAGAATCTGTAATGGATCACGGGTCCCCGCAGGCCGCATGACATCACTCACTAACTGACCTTAAAGCGATGGTGTGATGGTGCTTCGTCCTCTTTCTGTCTCCACCTTTCTCAGGTTGTTCAGGAGTTCAACACGCTGGTGGCGCTCTATCGAGAGCTGGTGATCTCGGTGGGGGAGATTTCGGTCGACCGCCCCTCCCTCCGGGCCGAGATGCAGGAAACCCGAGCGAGCGGCTGCGAACTGGCCCGGACGGCTCATCGGAAACTCTCCGCAGTATCGGGGTAAAGACATTCCCGCAGACAGGCGTCCAGGTGCGCTGAGGGGGGACTGTGGTTTAGAGGTCATCGTCCGGGGGATCGGTGGGCAGTGACCATATGTCCCTTAATCCCTTAACGAGTTCACGGGGAACACACGTCTCCGCGGTACCAGGATATGATGGCTAGAGTTCAGGAACCGTCCCCACGTTTTCAGAGACTTAAACTGAAATGATAAACATGCTTTTAATTGTAATTGTTGCATTAAAACATGGACAAAAACTCCTTGCGGTCAACAAGCGGCTGAAGCCTGAAGCCCACGGGCCGCTGCAAACGGAGAATCTTATCCTGGAATTGTGTTTGGCAGGATTTTATTTCTCCCACTTTCAGCTGCAAGGTTGTTTGGGTAAAGAGTGTAGCTGGGTCGAGAACGGATGTGTGACTTTGAGGAATATCCCAGTTTTTGGAGAAATGTTTGGGTCATTAATTCATCTGCAGTTCAAATCTCAGCTAAGGCGACGACGGCTCATCTGCAGACACATCAGGACCCGAGAGACGCGGAGAGAGACCGGGGGGACGTCTAGATCACGGCCACGATGCTTTACTTTTGTGAGTTTAAGCTTGGTGTAGGGAGTGAACAGGAGTGTAGTTAGGGTTACTGCATTTGCCATCTCGGTTTCTTGAAAAGTCTCTGAGATGTTTATCTGAGATGTTTATCCTCACCAGGGTGGTGGAGCTCCTCCCAGCGCTCAGAGGGACACACCCTGGATAGGTCACCATTACATGAACAGAGAGAAGAACCTTTCAGTTTAGTTTACTCCTCTGCAGGGGATTTCAGCAGCTGTGAGTGATGGAGGAGCCAAACCGTTTCAGTGAAGGTGTCCCTGCAGTCTGAAGGTGTCCCTGCAGTCTGAAGGTGT
>JABMDN010000921.1:0-7500 GCA_017165825.1 Hepsetus odoe
GTGTGTGTGTGTGTGTGTGTGTGTGTGTGTGTGTGTGTGTGTGTGTGAAACTCTCCTGACGAGTGGATTTTATTGAAGACCTCCAATAAACATGGTGCGTAAACACCATGCGTGCGCGAGTACTCACACACACACACACACACACACACACACACACACACACACACACAAACATGTAGACATATAAACATGCATGCATTATGAATGTATAGGAATGAGAGAGAGAGAGAGAGAGAGAGAGAGAGAGAGAGAGAGAGGAGAGTGAGAGGGGGGGGGGGGAGAATGAATGAATGTGCTTGTGGTTCAGCACTGGGGCTGTTGGACTCTGCTGCCCCCTGCTGCTGAACATGGAGTGTGTACGGGACGGCTTTGTTCCCCTTGGTGTCCAAAAGTATGTGGACGGGCGGTTATGAGGAGCCCTGTGGAGTTGCCCCTCCTTTTTTACCGCCGGTTCTGATGTTCAGTAGACGCTCATTTCGAGAAGACGTCAATAAGATTCAGGGGTTGATTCACTTTTCAGGGTTTAAGGTGAGACACTGCAGGCAAAAATGCTAAATGCAAGCGCAGGATTTAAGGTGGTATTGATCATGAAGAGTTCCCTTTGATGTGCTGGATGTTACAATAAGTTCCTGTTTTTGTTCCATACAAAGGAACTCAACATCCCCCAACCCTTGTTGCATGTGTCATCCTCAACACTGCGGTTTAATCTGGGAGGGTAAATGTAACATCACGTTCAGTCTCAGTCACTCTCCCTGATTTACACTCGGAGGAAAAAACAGGCTGCTGTGAATAATCTGCTCGTGTTACAGCAGGCGAGGCTCAACTGAACTCAGAATGACATATTAATGACACTCATACTGATCAAACATGAGGGTGTGTGTGTGTGTGTGTGTGTGCGATTGAGTGTGTATGTGTGTGTGTGTGTGCGCGCGATTGAGTGTGTATGAGTGTGTGTGTGTGCGATTGAGTGTGTATGAGTGTGTGCGATTGAGTGTGTATGAGTGTGTGTGTGTGTGTGTATGAGTGTGTGTGTGCGATTGAGTGTGTATGAGTGTGTGTGTGTGCGCGCGATTGAGTGTGTGTGTGCGATTGAGTGTATGAGTGTGTGTGTGTGTGTGCAATTGAGTGTGTATGTGTGTGTTTGAGTGTGTGTGTGTGTGCGATTGAGTGTGTGTGTGTGTGTGTTTGTGTGTGCGATTGAGTGTGTGTGTGTATGAGTGTGTGTGTGTGTGCGATTGAGTGTGTGTGTGTGTGTGAGTGTGTGCGATTGAGTGTGTATGAGTGTGTGTGTGCGATTGAGTGTGTATGAGTGTGTGTGTGTGCACGATTGAGTGTGTGAGTGTGTGTGTGTGCGATTGAGTGTGTGTGTGTGTATGAGTGTGTGTGTGTGCGATTGAGTGTATATGAGTGTGTGTATGAGTGTGTGTGTGTGTGCGATTGAGTGTGTATGAGTGTGTGTGTGTATGAGTGTGTGTGTGTATGAGTGTGTATGTGTGTGTGTGCGATTGAGTGTGTATGAGTGTGTATGTGTGTGTGAGTGTGTGTGCGATTGAGTGTGTGTGTGTGTGTGTGTGTGTTTGTGTGTGCGATTGAGTGTGTGTGTGTGTGTGTGCGATTGAGTGTGTATGTGTGTGTGTGTGTGTGTGCGATTGAGTGTGTATGAGTGTGTGCGATTGAGTGTGTATGAATGTGTGTGTGTGTGTATGAGTGTGTGTGTGCGATTGAGTGTGTATGAGTGTGTGTGTGTGCGCGCGATTGAGTGTGTATGAGTGTGTGTGTGTGCGCTTGAGTGTATGAGTGTGTGTGTGTGTGTGCAATTGAGTGTGTATGTGTGTGTTTGTGTGTGTGTGTGTGTGCGATTGAGTGTGTGTGTGTGTGTGTTTGTGTGTGCGATTGAGTGTGTGTGTGTATGAGTGTGTGTGTGTGTGCGATTGAGTGTGTGTGTGTGTGAGTGTGTGCGATTGAGTGTGTATGAGTGTGTGTGTGTGCGATTGAGTGTGTATGAGTGTGTGTGTGCGATTGAGTGTGTATGAGTGTGTGTGTGTGCGATTGAGTGTATATGAGTGTGTGTGTGTGTGTGTATGAGTGTGTGTGTGTGTGCGATTGAGTGTGTATGAGTGTGTGTGTGTGTGTGTGTGTGATTGAGTGTGTGTGTGTATGAGTGTGTGTGTGTATGAGTGTGTATGTGTGTGTGTGCGATTGAGTGTGTATGTGTGTGTGAGTGTGTGTGCGATTGAGTGTGTGTGTGTGTGTTTGTGTGTGCGATTGAGTGTGTGTGTGTATGAGTGTGTATGTGTGTGTGTGCGATTGAGTGTGTATGAGTGTGTATGTGTGTGTGAGTGTGTGTGCGATTGAGTGTGTGTGTGTGTTTGTGTGTGCGATTGAGTGTGTGTGTGTGTGTGTGTGTATGAGTGTGTGTGTGTATGAGTGTGTGTGTGCGATTGAGTGTGTATGAGTGTGTATGTGTGTGTGAGTGTGTGTGCGATTGAGTGTGTGTGAGTGTGTAGAGGAGAGGGATCGAGAGGAGAGGGATATAGAAGAGAGGGATCGAGAGGAGAGGGATCGAGAGGAGAGGGATCTAGAAGAGAGGGATCTAGAAGAGAGGGATTGAGAGGAGAGGGATCGAGGGGAGAAGGATCTAGAGGAAAGGGATCTAGAGGAGAGGGATATAGAAGAGAGGGATCGAGGGGAGAAGGATCTAGAGGAGAGGGATCGAGAGGAGAGGGATATAGAAGAGAGGGATTGAGAGGAGAGGGATGAGAGGAGAGGGATATAGAAGAGAGGATTGAGAGGAGAGGATCGAGGAGAAGGATCTAGAGGAGAGAGGGATCAGGAGAGGGATCGAGAGGAGAGGGACTCGAGGAAGGACCCAGAGGAGAGGGGATCGAGGAGAGGATATAGAAGAGGGATTTTGAGAGGAGAGGGATTGAGAGGAGAGGGATATAGAAGAGAGGGATTGAGAGGAGAGGGATCGAGGGGAGAAGGATCGAGAGGAGAGGGATCGAGGGGAGAAGGATCTAGAGGAGAGGGATCGAGAGGAGAGGGATATAGAAGAGGGATTGAGAGGAGAGGATTGGAGAGGAGAGGGATATAGAAGAGAGGATTGAGAGGAGAGGACTGAGGAGGATCGAGAGGAGAGTGGATCGAGGGAGAAGGATCAGGAGGAGAGGGATCGAGAGGAGAGGGACAGGAAGAGGGATTGAGGAGGAGAGGGATGAGAGGAGAGGGATATAGAAGAGAGGGATTGAGAGGAGAGGGATATAGAAGAGGGATTGAGAGGAGAGGGATTGAGAGGAGAGGGATATAGAAGGAGAGGGATCGAGAGGAGAGGGATATAGAAGAGGGATTGAGAGGAGAGGGATTGAGAGGAGAGGGATATAGAAGAGAGGGATTGAGAGGAGAGGGATCTAGAGGAGAGGGATCGAGAGGAGAGGGATCGAGGGGAGAGGGATCGAGAGGAGAGGGATATAGAAGAGAGGGATTGAGAGGAGAGGGATCGAGAGGCGAGGGATCGAGAGGAGAGGGATCGAGAGGAGAGGGATCGAGGGGAGAAGGATCTAGAGGAGAGGGATCTAGAGGAGAGGGATCGAGGGGAGAAGGATCTAGAGGAGAGGGATCGAGAGGAGAGGGATCTAGAAGAGAGGGATCTAGAGGAGAGGGATCTAGAGGAGAGGGGTCGAGAGGAGAGGGATCTAGAAGAGAGGGATCGAGAGGAGAGGGATCTAGAGGAGAGGGATTGAGAGGACAGGGATCTAGAGGACAGGGATCTAGAGGAGAGGGATCGAGAGGAGAGGGATCTAGGGGAGAGGGATCAAGAGGAGAGGGATCTAGGGGAGAGGGATCAAGAGGAGAGGGATCTAGTCCTATGTCCAGTTGAATCCAATAGGTTTTAATTCAGAAGAAAGGATGAAAGGTCTCGATTATTGCAGACTGATGTTCATTGGGTACTAGATTAGTACAGTTGAATGGATGTTAATAAAGGGTCCAGATTAGACCCAGGCAGATGTTGAGGGTTCAGATTAGTCCAGAAGGATGGATGCTTGGGGTTTAGATTAATGCAGGTGGGTGCTAGAAAGGGTCTAGATTATATCTAGATGCAGGAGCATATTTGGGTTCTAGATTATCCCAGGATGGATGCTTGTGGGTCTAGATTAGTGCTGATGGATGTTTGGGCTCTAGATTACTGCAGGTGGATGTTTACCCACAAACTGACTAGATAATTTGAAGAGAATTTCCACCGATATCTGACTCTAGAACAGATTATTTCACCCTTGTTCTCAGCACTATTAAACTCAGCTGTAGAAACACACAGGACTAAAATCAGAACCAGACATGAAGAATCACAGTCATGTTGGTTTAAATGAAAATGGAGCTCCTACGTGGAGCCCGGTTCTGCCCCTCGGTTCTGACTGGCTCTTCCACCACACTGCTGGTCTTTTCCAAAGCTGAAGAGTCCACACCGTGTCCACTGAAAAGGTGGCTCTGGCTATTTCACCTAATTTTTCCATCCTTTTCTGTGTACAATGAGTGTATTGTGGCTCTAAAGGCCTCGGGGACAATCAGGACGCTGAACTGTCTCTCTAGAGAGGCTCCCGCGGGGGCTCCACTTTGTCAACATTGCAAAAAAGCCCAGTCCCGCTCTGAGCACCGCTGTGGACAATGAGCCGGAATGATCCGCTGCTGGTGGAGGACTGACTGGCCGGTCTCCGCCGGGGGTCCGGAGCGGAGACCTGCAGACTGGGAGCTGCTGTCCCATTCTGCAGGTGGACAGACACTTGGACACTCTGAGGCCCTCGGTCTGGAAGTCCAATATCTGCAGTTCCATTCGGGGACAGAGAACGTATGTTCTATCTATCCATCCATCCAGCCAGCCAGTTTGTTCCTGTCTGTTTTCCATCCATCCATCCATCCATCCATCTATCCAGCTGTTTGTTTTTGTCTGTCTGTCTATCTCTCTTTCCATCTGTCTGTCCATCCATCCATTTCTATTGACTCTGACACCAATTATTTTTTGGGGGACAGATGTTTGGACGCACAGCTGAAGCTCTGAGTCTGGAGATCAGGAGGCCTCAGAGGCCCAACAGCACCAAGTCCCACAGGAAGGCCTTCAGTCTGGACTACGGGAGCAGACGGCAGGGCTGTCCACCTCATTCTTCTCCGAGAGTTAATGTGGATGTTCTGCAGACCGAGGACTGCTCCTTCTCTTCAGATTCTGGAATGATCTCCCCAGTACCAGCTGCCATGCTCCAGGATCCAGAACCCTCTGCTTCTAGAGTCAGCAGGGGGAACACAGGTTCTAACCTGGATCTGAGAGGCGGGGGTTTGGTTCACAACAACAATGACCGATCTTCAACCCCCAGCAGCTCAGGTCAGGACGGGGAGCTAGGAGAGCTGGTCAGGAGTCCACCAGGGACCAGCCTGGAACAACCAGAGTCCAGTATGGCAATGGTGCCCCCTGCAGCAGAACGAAGGCTCATCAAGAGAGAGAAGAACAGAGTGCAGAGCGTGAGAAGAAGGCGGAGGACAAGAGACCACTGGAGACCCATAGAGACACAGGACAACGTTCAGGTGAGAGAAAGACCTGAAAATGTTACACTAATGATAAGCATATTTAAGGACACACACACAGACACACACACACACACACACACACACAGCTGTTGTAGAACATCTCTCCAGTTTCCTGGAAAATGTGTTACATTGATTAATTGTTAATTGATGCTTTTCTGTTTACACAACAACAGGCTTCAAGTGCTCTGTGGAAGGAAGCACACACACACACACACACACACACACACACATTAATTTATTGATCTTGAGGGAAAATTGCTTGTTACTGCACAAATAAATTACAGATCCACCAGTAAACACAAATAACAATCTAAACAAAATAAGAAGAAGATCTACAGCACTGTGCAGAAGTTTTAGTCAGGTGTGTAAACGCTGTGAACAGAACGCTTTCAGAAATGGAAGTGTTGATCATTTATTCTCATCAATCAACAAAATGCAGTGAATGAACAAAAGAGAATCTAAATCAGATCAATATTTGGTGTGACCACCCTTCACCTTCAAAACAGCATCAGTTCTTCTAGGTACACCTGCACACGGTTTCTGAAGGAACTCGGCCGGTCGGTCGTTCCAAACATCTTGGAGAACTGAGCACAGATCTTCTGTGGATGTAGCTCCTCACATCCTTCTGTCTCTTCATGTGATCCAGACACACTGGATGATGTGGAGATCAGGGCTCTGTGGGGCCAGAAGAACTGATGCTGCTCTGAAGGTAAAAGGTAGAAACACCGGATATTGATCCGATTTAGATTTTTCTTTTGTTCCTCACTTTGCATTTTGTAAATTGATCAGAATAAACGATCATTATTGATATTTCTGAAAGCGTTCTGTTTACAGCACTTTTACACACCTGACTAAAACTTTTGCACAGAACTGTGTGTCAAATTAAAACTAATTAAACGTCAAATAAAGTATTATGTAGATTCCCATCGCATTCCTGTGTTTCACTTCTTATTCTATTAACTGAAGCTCCGCCCACTCAAGCAGAACCACCACTATTGCTAATTGAACGTCCAACTACAGACACAAAGGACTCGTTTACTGAACTGATCACTAAATCTGTTCATTTAAAAACTCTTTCTCTTTCTTTCCTTCTTTATTTCTTTCTTTCCTTCTTTATTTCTGGTGCTGACCGGAGGTGGATGGGTTCCTCTTCTGAGTCTTGGTTCCTCTCAAGGTTCCTTCCTCCAGTTTTAGAGAGTTCTGGCTCTGTCGCCCTCGGTTTACTCACTTTGGGCTCGGACGGTACCATTCGTTTTAGTCCAAATCAAATCAAATCAATAATAAAAGCGAATGAAGAGAAAAGCCCTGTTGACTGATCCCACCAGGGGAGCGCTTCTGATTGGCTGCCCTGTTTCGTATCCAGTTTAGTGTTCTTGTGTCCCTCCTGAAGGTGAATGTGTGGAGCTGTTGGCTGATGTGTTACAGACGGCCTGAGCGCTGAATGTGATGCTGTGTTCTCTCTTCTTCTAAAGAAGTTCATGCGGCCCTTTGAAAAGCCTTTCGTGTGTCATTTATGGTGAAACATCCATCAGTATCCAGGAGACCGGCTACAGGAAGCTCCGCCCTCCACTCCTGATGGACTGTATTTAATGTCCCCGTCCTCTGGAACGGTCAGATGATGATGTGAAGAAGCAGAGCGGCTGACAGAGCCTGAAAGCTCCTCGAGGCCTGATTGCTGACACTGGAGAGCGGTGTGGTCAGCCTGCTCTCTCAGAGGTCCTTGTGGTTTGGGAATAAGTGGGGTGGCGGCGTGATGAGGCCTGGGCTGAGGACCCTTCAGAACAGAGGGACAAAATCAGAGCATGTGTGTGTTCTAGTACCTGACCTTAAGGGTCTGAATATAAAGGTTGTACAATTTAAGGTGGACTGGAAAGATGAGAAGCTGCTGAGCTGAAGTAGCGCTTCAATACCAGTGCTCAGGATCAGAGA
>JABMDN010000921.1:25000-27500 GCA_017165825.1 Hepsetus odoe
TCTCTGTGTCTCTGTCTCTCACTTTCTCTCTCCTTCTCTCTGTCTCTCACTGTCTCTGTCTCTCTCTGTCTTTCTGTCTCTCTATCTCTCTCACTGTCTCTGTCTCTCTCTCTCTGTCTCTCTCTCTCTCTCTCTCTTCTCTCACTGTCTCTCACTGTCTCTCTCTCTCTCTGTCTCTGTTTTGTCTCTGTCTCTCTCTCTCTCTCTTTCTCTCTCTCTCTATGTCTCTCTCTCTGTCTCTGTCTCTTACTGTCTCTGTCTCTCACTGTCTCTGTCTCTCTGTCTCTCACTCTGTCTCTGTCTCTGTTTCTCTGTCTCTCACTGTCTCTTTCTCTCTCTCTGTCTCTGTCTCTCTGTCCCTCTCTGTGTCTCTGTCTCCCTCTCTCTCTCTCTGTCTCTCACTGTCTCTGTCTCTCACTGTCTCTTTCTCTCTGTCTCTCACTTTCTCTCTCTCTCTCTCTCTGTCTCTCACTGTCTCTGTCTCTCTGTCTCTCACTGTCTCTCTCTCTCTCTCTGTCTCTCTCTCTCTGCAGAGCTCCACAGATAACACCTCCAGCAGTGATGGTGAGGATGGTGATGATGATGAAGAGGAGGACTGTCCCATTCGGGATGGGGAGGGGTGTATCTGTGCTGTGTGTTTGGATGTTTATTTCTGCCCCTACATGTGTCACCCCTGTAACCACATCTTCTGTGAGCCGTGCCTTCGAACCCTCGCCAAGAACTGCCCCACCAACACGCCCTGCCCGCTGTGCAGGACCACCATCACGCACGTCTTCTTCCAGAAAGGTCAGAACCCCCCTCAGAACCACACTCAGACATATAAACACTTCAACAACCAAATATTTTTGCTTATGGCTTAATGGTTCGGGACGAGGCCCCCGGATTGGCAGGTCGTGGGTTTGAATCACTGCTCCCCGGTGCTTTCAATAGCTGCCCCTGCTGCACAGTGTGTGTGGGTAAAAAGCAGAGGTGTAATTTGGTTGTGGTTCACTGTGTGCTGTGTTTCACAAAGACAAGAGTGGTCACTTTCACTTTCACTTGATCAAAGTATCTGCCCTCCTTCTTCCTGCAGAGCTGAACCACACCACCCGCACATTCTTCCCAAAGGAATATCAGTCCCGCAAGCAGAACTTCCAGAAGGCCAGCTGTGCTAAATGGCCACTGCCCAGCTGTAGGAAACTCTTCCGCATTTTCGGGGGTAAAACTAGAACCTCTTATAGTGGAACCATATATAGTACAGGGTGGTGGTGAACCAAAAGGTTGCAGGTTCAAATCCCACCTCCAGGAACCGGAAGTCCTTCTGGATAAGAACTTCAGGTCAACACTGTAAGCAGAACGTGTGTGATGTTTTTCTATTCCGTCTTATTCCATCTTCTTCTGCGTGTTTTAGGATTCCAGAGACAGAGCAGCCCCATCGCTCGCCGCCAGTTCCCTCACGGTGGATACCGGCTGGACGCTTTGGACTTTGAGGACAATTCTCGTGGCTGGAGGTTTGACATGGACATGGTCATCATCTACATTTACTCCGTCAACTGGGTGATTGGCTTCATCATCTTTGTCTTCCTCTGCTACTGCTTCTTCCCGTCCCTGTGACCGGGACACATGGAGGAAGGTCTGGATTTGGACCGTCACCAGATTTCCACAGCAGAACAAATTAATGAATTTATTAAATTATTATTTTAATCTTCCCCAGTTTTACTGGTTTTACAGGACAATTTAGTCCTGTCCATCTCCCTACAACCCCACCCCCCAGAGAGAGAGGACAGTTCTACTGAGCGATGGGGGAGAGGGAGGACCACCCTACACACCCAGAGAGAGAGAGGACAGTTCTACTGAGCGATGGGGGAGAGGGAGGACTGCCCTACACACCCAGAGAGAGAGAGGACAGTTCTACTGAGTGATGGGGGAGAGGGAGGACCGCCCTACACACCCAGAAAGAGAGAGGACAGTTATACTGAGTGATGGGGGAGAGGGAGGCCCACTCTATATACATATAATATGGTTACTTTGACACACAGAAGCCTGTAAGTTGATATTTTCTTCTTTTAATTGATCATGATGGTATAAAGCTGCTGAATAATTCCTCCATCTAAATCTGTGTGGACATTCCGCTTCCTCTTTGTCAATAAAAGGCATTAATAATGTAAGAATGTGTTGATTATTGTCTCCTGTATAAGATTTACAAATTTACAGGACAGCAGTGGGACCGGCTATATAGGTTGGAGATGGTGATGAAAAGACAAGACAAGTGGTGGAGGTGCTCAAAGTTAAACACACTAAGCTTTGCATCAGGACAAACAAGGATGGACAGGTTTAGGGACATGGTTATTAAATGAACAACTCAGGTAGGACAGTTTGGAGACAAAATAAGAGAAGTGAGACATGAGTATGTTGGTTTGACATGTCCAGAGGAGAGACGAGGAGTATATAGGACCTGGTTCCTCACTCTTTCTGCTCTCCAGCCTGCCCAGGGGTCAGCAATGGACGCGGTCCACTGCAG
>JABMDN010000923.1:0-21953 GCA_017165825.1 Hepsetus odoe
TGAAGGTGTCCCTGCAGTCTGAAGGTGTCCCTGCAGTCTGAAGGTGTCCCTGCAGTCTGAAGGTGTCCATCAGCTTTATAGGCAGAACGAGTCAACGTTCATTGGAAGCGACTAGTATCGTAGAGTAACGAGTGCATGCAGAGGTCCTGCTAATGTGAACGAATGGGATCATTTGGATCACTTGAGCTTAGGGGACATCTGACAAATCTGAAAGTGAAAGTGTGAATTCGGAGTGAAATCGGTGACGTTGGTCAGTTTCTGGACAAAAGTGAAGTTCAGTAAAGAAGCAGCAGAAAGAAATGAAACCCCAAAAAGGATCAGGAGCTGAGCGTTAAGGACAGTCTCGGAGTGATCAGGGTGAGATGGTGGAGACTTCCTAAAACTGCAGTCTGATGGGTTGTCTGTCTCTGTGTCTCTCTGTCTCTCTGTCTCTGGTCAGGCCAGAGGACGAGGAAATCCAGCCAGAAATCTGCCGGCTCTTTATCCAGCTCCAGTGCTGTTTGGAGATGTACCTGACGGAGATGCTGAAGGCTGTTTGTCTGCTCGAATCTCTGCAGCTCCACAGGAGAGGTACAGCCCAGCGTCCCTCTTTACCGCTGTGAGACGAGACTCAGGGAAAAGGGATTATGGGTAATCGCAGCTTACAGAGGAGCTCTCTCAGGATCACCTGCTTCCATGGTTTCGCTACACCTGCTTTCCCGTCTTCATGATCTTTTCTTCCGCGGTTACAGCCACACATGGTTAGATTACTGTTGTTTGTTTGTTCATGGTAATGCTGTTTCCTTGGTAACACTACCCATTTTGAAGGATACACTTCACCCACTCTAGTTATGTGTCACCCTTATCCGTGTTACATTGCGTCAGTTTCTGTGGTTACACTGCATCTATATTCAGAGTCGTTAAACCGCAGCTCGACCGCTGATCGACACACGCCACTGTTGTTTGGTTGTGCTACATTGCGTTCGTTCCCTGTAGCTGTTCGTGGGTGTTATTTTCATTATGGCTCCATCAGGATGTTCTCCTCAGTGACTGTAGGACTGTAAGAGGGAAAGTGCTGACAGAGTGTAAAAAAACCTTCAGTTCTATTAGAACATTGTGGTGTTTCTGGGGAAGCAGGCTGAAGTTGTGTTCTGGTGCTGCTTTTAGAACTGTGTGTTCAGTGTCCGGTTTTGGTTTTCAGGGCAGTCTAATACAGCTCACGTTTCTGCCTGGATGTTCCAGGGAAAGATTCTCCTACTCCCTCAAAGCCAGAGATTGGGAAAGAGGAGACCTCTGACACCCCCATCCTGGAGGACACGTCTTCGTCACCGCTGGAGCAGAAAGCCCACTGCCTCGTGGCCACAGACATCAAGAACATTGAGAGGTACATTTAAAAAATCTGGTCTGACCTTTTCTGAGAGCCTCCTCTCGGTTCTCATGTCCAGCTCAGGTCTCCAGAGCATCCAGGAGCACAAAGTAGAATAAACCGCCGTTACTGAGCACACGTTCCTGAAGAAATGATCATGCCTTCTCTTAGACTTCGTTGCAGGTTCTTGTACTTTAATAGCAGCATCCATCCGTCCAGTCTGACAGATCTTGTTCTCTTTAGTCCACACTTCCACTGGATTTCTGCTTCATGTCCCAGAAAACAACTCTGACCCAAAGTCCTAGGTAGCAATAAGAAATTTTATCTTCATGCAAATGAGAGCTGGGCAAAGGTCAGTCAGACCTTAAATTCTTCTGCCTGTAAAGTCCTGAAGTTCATTATTAAATAATCTTAATGTTAAACTCGTCAGTGATTGACTCCTTTACAGAAAAACTTAGAAACACTTCAGAGAATGAAGTGCATGAATATTGTGCTTGAATGGGTTCAAATGATAAAAAGAGTGAATGTATAGAACTTGCTCGGTTCTCCAGTCGCTTCATTCAGAAAAGGTTCATATGAAGCAGGACAGTTAGATTTACTGTGACGGTTAGGAGCTAAAGGACAGCATCACTCTGAGCCTTTACTCGCTAAATTACATCACATTAACGGGAGCAGCAGTGGACCCGTGTTTAGGGACTAGGTCCCAGGATTGTATGGTTGTGGGTTCAAATCCCAGACCACTAGGTTCCTCTGAAGTTCCCTTGATGAAGGTACCATCCCCATCACTACTCCCCGGGTGCTGGATATGTCTGCTGGATGGTGTGTGTGTGTGTGTGTGTGTGTTGTGCTGCTGCTGCTGCTGCTGTTCACCATGACAGTCACTTTCACTTTCAGATTTCTTCATTTAGCAGATGCTTTTATCTGAGGCCGATTACAAGTGAGAAGCAACATTCAGGCCACAGTGCGGCCAGAACTCAAAACCAACCGTTAACACTTCACAATTTGCCATGGCGATCCAGTGCAGGTCATGATCAGTGGTGAGACATGAGCCTTGATGGAACACTAGGCGCCATCATGCTATGGACCATCTGATGGGGTCTATCCTTGCAGACCTACTGCAGAGCATTGTCCTGTAGCAGGAGTTGGGTACCTGATTTTTCCTTCCACAGAGGTTTCTCCAAGCCTTGGTTGGGGAGAAATCAAAATGAGATTACTGTGGCACACAGACTATGATGGTTTGAAGGTTTGAAGTTGAAGGTGATGTTCCTTCCTCCATGTGGAGATCTGGCTGAGACAGGTTGAGATATGGTGAGCCCCAGTTCTGGAGGGACACTGTCCTGCAAGGTTTGATGATTTCCTTCCTCAACCACACCTGCTTCCGCTCTCCTCATAAATCACCAGGTTTAGTGTGTTTGAGGAGGCCACTGCCAAACTGCTGGACACCGGCCCTCCAGGACTGGAGCTGGGTATAGTTGGGAATCATCTGCACAGCAGTGGTGAGAGAAGCCATGCGATTGGAGAAACAGACCCAAAGAGGTGGTGTAACTCTCAAAGATATGTGGTCCCGACTCAGAACCTTGGGGTGCTTCTGTGGAAAGAGCATGAAATAACATATTACTGTGAAAGATGATACATTGCGTATGATTCCCTTTATAATAAACCCCTTTAACCCCTCAAACCCCTTTATCCCTTTAAGGTGGATACCAAAAACACAAACACCACTCCAGTCGCTCCTCCCAGACTCCACATCCCTTCAGTCCCATTTCCAGCGCTTGGCTTCTTTAACACTTTCCAAAACACATCAGTACATCAGCATCCCTTAAAAAGGTCAACCTGGCAAGATTTTAAATCTAATTATGTTCTGTTCACAATTTACGTGTCGGTGTCACACTGAAAGGGTTTTGGGCCCCAAATCTCACTCTGAAACTTCACTTCTGTCTTCAGTTGTCATTCTGTACTGTTAGCCTGTTGTGTTAAGCTGCTGCTTTAAAGAGCTTCAAAGTTCTGCTGATCATTAATTGGAGTTTTTGTCCTGCAGGGACATGACGGAGATGAAGAATCTCCTCAGTAAACTCAGGGAAACGATGCCTTTACCGCTGAAGAATCAAGGTACGTTAACATTCGCACTCACCTGGAGTTCCTGTATTTTAACTCGGTCCTGTGCAAAATCCCTCAGTTTTCTCTGTTCTGTGTGAAAGTGAGACAGTAGATCAGTGATTTGTGTACAAACACACGTAACTCCAGTCTAAACAAAAAGAGAATTTCATCCTAACCAGCTTTAAAGCCAATATTCACCACCACCACCGCTATTCTTCAGCACAGCCTCAACTCTCTTAGACCAGCTCCTTTCTTTAAGTCAGGAACACTTCTCCAGACTTCTTGAAGGACGTCCCATAGATCGGCTGGTTTCCGTTCTCTGTGGAGATGATCCCACACTGCTTCTGAAACTGCTCAGGTACAGAGACTGGACTGAACATGAGAGACAACAACACTGTCCTTCAGGAAGATCTGGAGAACTGCTCCTCAACATTAAAAACACAAGAAAGTCTGGATCTTTGGAAATGAAGTATGAAGAAATGAGTATTGAGGGAAAAGTCATTTATTAACATTATATGTGTTAATAATAATGCTAGCGCAGGTTAGCATATTTAGCATCGTTAGCCGCAGTGTGAGGTTTAGCGGTGGGTGTTGATGTGGTGTTGTGTTCTCTTCAGACGACAGCAGCTTGTTGAATCTGAGCCCGTACCCGATGGTCCGACAGAGGAAGAGACGCTTCTTCGGTTTCTGCTGCCTGGTGTCCAGTTAAGAGGAGCTGTCGAACCACAAAGAATACATATCCCATGATCCCTCACTGTCTCTGACCTTCGAGCATTAACTGCCGTTGAGCTTTCTGCTGGTGAGGGCCGTCCAGTTTCTTATGCTCAGAACCAACAAATATACCACCATAATACCCCCTGTTCCAATAACACAGACGTTCTCTTTAACGGAGCTTCCGTTCAACTTGACGTCGCCCTCCACGGCGCCCCCTGCTGGTGTAACCAGGTTCCAACAGTTTAAACAGTAGTCAGTTTGCAGCACGTGGTCTGGAATAGTCAGTTTAACATGTTTCCACATTTCGAGGAGCATCTCAACTCCACGGCTGATTATTTCTGTCCAGAATTTCCCCACGGATGTGTCTATTCCCTCCTTTTATCCTGCTCCTCCTCCTCCTCTTCTTTAATCATTGTCTTCCATAAACCGAGAAACCTGTTTGTGTCCGTCTTTATGGTGATACAATTCCTGAAAAAGCCTTTGTACCGAATAAATAAATCTGTAAATGGAAACTGCAGTTTGTGTACCTGTTCCTGTTATATACATATTTAACGTATATACATATACACATATTTAGCAAAAAAAACTTTATTGAAATGAATCCATAAGACCCAATCCCTGCTGGGCTGAGAAGAAAGGATGAATAGTGAGCAGTGAATTAATAAATTAATCACTGACTATTGAACAGTCCTGACCACCAGGGGGCACTGTGGCACTCACTCACTGCCTCCTCTGTAACTGCTGGAGGCGAACGTCTCACCCACGTCTCTCCCACAGTCATGCATCCACCCAGGCTGCTCAGAGTAAGTCCTGCTTCAAGGATTAAACAGAACCTGCCTCTCGGTCAGTCTGTTCCACCCGAAGGAACCAACTGGTCTCAGGAACCAGTCTCTGGAACCCAGGGATTATTTCATCCACTGGGCATTTCATCCACAACACACACTACACTAAAACAGACACTCCCGAAGACACGCTAGACTGTGAGGAACCGAGTGACGAGGTTTCCTCCAAAAAATTGACAAAAGATCAAAAGGAGATTCTGAAGATTATTTATTGAGAATAAAGAGAAAAGCGTTAGTAAGGATTACAAATTGTGTAAATGATGTTTAGGGCTCATGTTTATGGATCCCATACATTCAGTTCAACCCTGTTCATCGCCAGACTTTCTGCTCCACCTTAAACGGTGCAGAAGAGACATTCCGAGGCATTTAAGGTGGAGCTGGAGATTGAAAGTTGGTGAATGGGAGTAGCTTGTTGAGCTGACAGGCCGGTTGGTGTGAAGTGTTCAGGTATTGCAGGGCTGCAGGCCGACGATGGCGGGCTTCTCGCCTCGGCACTGCCGGACCCCCAGCTCACACTCCGACACCGTGGAGGGAACGGAGTCTCCGCCCAGGAACGCACACACCTGGACCCAGCGGCCTGGCGACTCACACTCCTCCAGCGTCCGGCAGCGACACACCTGCTGATCTACAGTCAAAAACACACCCAGCAAAAGTATTCACACCCTCCATGTGACAGACGAGCATTTACTACCATCTGCCTTCCCGATGTTCTAGACTGCAGTCTGGATATCAACTGAATGGACGTTATCAGGAGACCCCTTACTGTATTAGGTCTCACAGCTGAGAGCGAGTGAGTGAGACTGGTCCTGTAGGGACAGAGACACAGATATAGGGACACCAGAACATCCCTGCAGCAGCCCCAGAGCCTCTCAAAAGGAGGAGATCTAGAACCAAGAGGGTCTGCCCACACAAACCGAGTCATCAGGACAATGGGACAAAGAACCCAGCAGGCTCTATGAAAAAATACAGAGTTCCTCTGTGGAGAACCTTACATAGAACCTGACCTTGGGAATGCTAGTTAAATAGTTCAGTCCTGGTTTCTTCAGAAGCAGAGGATTTTAGTGAGAAACGGTCTGATTCATGGAGTGCAAAGATGAGCATTCTTCGTTTGTAAGGTTCTCCACAGAGAAACTCTGGATCTCACTCACAGAGCCTGCTGGGTTCTTGGTTCCCTTCGTCAGTTTGTGCGGGTGGAACCTGTTGGTTCCACATGGAGGTTCTGAAACTGCAGCAGGAATCTTCCGTGTCCACAGATCTGTGTCTCTATCTCTACTGGACAGTCCTCTGGACCTCATGTCCTGATTATTTGGTCATTTAGTGGAATGAAAGAATGAATGAACAAAGAAATACACACATACTAACACATACGTGTGTGTGTGTGTGTGTGTGTGTGTGTGTGTGTATTCCGAGGTTCCTACCATCACAGATGGTCCAGAGTGAACACTGTGGGCAGGCTGCAGTTTTCTCCTCCGGCCACTGACAGGCGCTGTGTTCTGCTAAACTGAACTGGTGACCCAAACACTGCATGGCCCGGACCTTACACACACTCTGCCTCCTCACCATGTGTAGCTCAGCACTGCTCGCACACACTTCCAGAGACGGCCTGACCAATCAGAGCCAAGAACACACTGCAGTCACAGTAACACACATCAACACACACACACCTCAACACTCACACACACGCACACATCAACACACACACACACACACACCTCAACACTCACACACACACACACACACACACACACTCAACACTCTCCACACACACACTCAACATCAGCACATACACACACACACATACACTCAACACTTACACATCAACACTACACACACACACACACACACATTTCAACACATACATACATACACTTCAATACACTTCATATACATCATACACATCAATACTCTATACACACATAATTTAACATCATACATCAATACTTCACACACACACACACACACACACATTACACACACACACACACTCAACACTACACACACACACACACACACACCAACACTTACACACACACATCAACACTCACACACACACTGGGCACATACACCCTAACACTCACACACACACACAGCTGCAGGCTCACTCACCACTCACACACACACTCAACACTCACACACACACACATCAACACTCACACACACACTCAACACTCACATACATCAACACTCACACACACACACACAACATACACACACTGGCACTTTAACACACACACACACAACACTCACACACACACACACACACACACATCAACACTCACACACACACACACATCAACACTCACACACACACACCTCAACACTCACACACACACACACACACACATCAACACCTTCACACACACACACACACTCAACACTCCACACACACACACCTCAATACTCCACACACACACACCAACACACACACACATCAACACTCACATACACACACACACACAACACACACACACACACACCCCCAACACTCTACAGACACACACACACAACACTCTGCACACACACAATATTGGCACACATCAACACTTCACATCACACACATCAACACTCAGCACACACACACCCCAACACTCACACACACATCAACACTCACACACACACACATCAACACTCACACACACACACACACACACACTCTCAACACACACAACACACACACACACCTCAACACTCACACACACACACACACTCACACACATCAACACTACACACACACACACAACACACACACATCAACACTCACACACACACACACACACATACTAACACTCTACATAACACACACACACTTTCAATACTTCATATTACTACTACACTCTACACTTACACACATCAACACTCACACACACACACACACATCAACACTCACACACACACACACCTCAACACTCACACACACTCAACACTCACACACACACACACCTCAACACTCACACACACATCAACACTCACACACACACCTCAACACTCACACACACATCAAAACTCACACACACACACACAGCTCAACACTCACACACACACACACTATTACATCACATTTACACATACACACACAGCAACACTCACACACACTCAACACCTACACACATACACACACTCAACACACACTCTATCACACACACACACATCACACTCACACACACACACATCAACACACACATCAACACTACACACACACATCAACACTCACACACACACCTCAACACTCACACACATCAACACTCACACACACACACATCAACACTCACACACACACCTCAACACACACACACACACACCACACACATCAACACTTACACACACACACACAATTTCTCAACACACACACACACATCACCACTACACACACACATCAACACTCTACATACACAATATTACCCAACACACACACATCAACACTACATAAGCACACATCAACACTCATACATACATCAACACTTGCTATTACACACATACTCCAACACACTTCACACATCAACACTCACACACACACATACCAACACACACATACATCAATACTCTACATACACATATCCATACTCTTCATATATACACATCCACACTTCACATACACATACATCTACACTCACATACCAACACTTACATACACATCAACACTCACACATACATCAATACCAGTATACACACATACCAATACTCACATACACACACACACACTTAACACTCACATACATCAATACTTCACATACATCAACACTCTTTCATACATACATCACACTTGGCATACACATACACTAAATACACACACACATCAAATACTCACATACACATACATCAACACTCATATACACATATCAACACTTCACACACACACACCAACACTGCACTGGCTACACAATACTACATACACACACTAACACACATATCAATACTCATATACACATGTCATCCACACTTCACATATACACATCAACACTCACACACCAACACTCACACACACATCAACACTCACACACACACACATCAACACTCACATACACACACACCAACACTCACACACACAACACACCTCAACACTCACACACTCATACACACACATCAACACTCTGCACTTCAACACTCACACACACACAACACTCACACACATCAACACTACATACACACACACCAATACCTACACACACACACACTCAACACTACACACATCAACACTCACACACACACATCAACACTCACACACACACATATCAACACTCACACACACACATATCAACACTCACATACACACACATCAACACTCACACACACACATCAACACTCACACACACATCAACACTCACATACACACACACCAACACTACACACACATATCAACACTCATACACACACACCAACACTCACACACACATCAACACTACATACACACACACACACACATCAACACTCACACACACACATTAATAACACACACACACACGCATATTCACACATCAACACTCATATACACATACCTAAATACTTTACACACTCAAATACTACATCAACATTCACACATCAATACGCATACACATAATATCAACATACACACATCAACATACACACATACACATCAACACTCACATACACACACACGTTACACATCAAAACACACACACATCAACACTCACACACACACACACACACTCAACATCAACACTCACACACACATCAACACTCACATACACACACACCAACACACACACATCACACTCACATACACACATCAACACTCTGGCATACACACATCAAACACTCACACACACACACTCAGCCACTCACACACATCAACACTACACACACACACTAACACACACATACCACAATACTC
This sequence comes from Hepsetus odoe, assembly GCA_017165825.1. Taxonomy (NCBI): domain Eukaryota; kingdom Metazoa; phylum Chordata; class Actinopteri; order Characiformes; family Hepsetidae; genus Hepsetus; species Hepsetus odoe. The sequence continues at coordinate 9,848 of JABMDN010000923.1, forward strand.
TATACACATCTACACTTCACATATATACACATCAACACTTACACACTAACACTTCACATACACATCAACACTATACACACACATCACACTCATATACATACTCAAATACTTACACATACACATACACTTTCAATACTTCACACATATCTACTTCATATACATACATTAATACTTCCAGCATTTAACATTTCATATACATCAATACTATACATACATCAATACTTATATATACATATCAATAATTTCATATATACATATTACATACTTTAACATTTCATATACATTACTTACATATACATACTACACATTTACACATATTATATATTAATACTTAAGTATATATTATATTACAATACTATATATTATATATTTCAATATTTACATATATATATTATTTGATTACTTCATACATATATTAAGACTAATACTACATATTATTAATATTACTATTACTTACACATATATATATTAATACTATATATATATACATACTATTACTTATATATTATTATACATTACGATTACATATATATACATACATATATATATTAACATTTACATATATATATATATTAATATATTATTATTACATGCATATACATATTTAATATTTATATATTATTAAGTTACTTAATATTTACATACTTAATATTTATGAGCACATTTACATAGAGCATTAACATGTATACATATACATTGGCTGTTATTATTATTAATATATATTATACATTCAATATTTATATATATATACATACATATTTTCAAAATATATATATATATTAACATTATATATATATATACTTCAATATTTCATATATTATATATATATTAATATATATATATATATATATTAACATTTATATGTATATTTAACATTACATATTACATTATTACTATATATATATATATATATTAATATTATATATATATATATTAATATTTTCAGAGAGATTATATATATATATATATTAATATTATTAGATATTAATATTTTATATATTATTATACATTAACATTATGTATATTAACATATTATCACACACACCAACACACACACTCACATCAGAACACACACACACATCTTTTTACACTTATTAGAACACTGAGCAGATTGTGTGTGTGTGTGTGTGTGTGTGTGTGTACGTACTGGCACTCGTAGGGGACTCTACAGACACAATGGTCTTCACTCATTTTCTTCTCCCCACTGTTGGCATTCAGTAGTGGAGCTGTGTCGGCATCAGGCAACACAACACCATAAACACACTACAGCCCAGACATCAACACATCATTACATCACACACTAACACCATATTAAGGCAGCATATGAGTTACCTGTGTGAGTAAGGTGTAATTAAGTTACCTGTGTGAGTAAGGTGTAATTAAGGGGTTACCTGTGTATGCTGTGTAATTAAGGGTTACCTGTGTGAGTATGTGTAACTAATGGGCCATCCTGTGTGGAGTATAATTAAGGGCTACCTGTGTGGAGTATATGTACTATGGGCTACCTGTAATTACACACCCATGGAGTAAGGTGTACCATGTCACTGTGCACTATGTCACCCAGTGAGCAAGGTACTAAGGGCTACCTGTGGTGCTGTAATTAACGGGTTACCCAAAAGGAGTAAGGTGCACTATGTGTCACGGTGCACCAAGGGCCACTCCTGATAAGGTAACTCATGTCACTGCGCAATCTGGCGGGCCACCTGTGGAGCATGTGCACTCAGGCCACTGTGCACTATGGGTTACCCAGGAGTACGGGTGTAACTAAGGCTGACCATGGAGTACATGGTAATCAAGGCTTACCTAGGGTAAGGTGTACCATGTCACTCAGCACTAAGTGTTACCCTGTGTAATTGGGTTACCTGTGTGAGTGTTGCACTAAGGGGGCTACCTGTGTAACTAAGGCCACCTATGGAGTACAAAAATTAAGGTGGGTTACCTGTGTGAGTATGTAATATGGGCTACCTGTGGAGTAAGGTGTAATTATGGGTTACCTGTGTAATTAAGGTTACCTGTGAGTGTGTAATTAAGGGGTCATTTTGGGTGAGTATGTAATTATGTTACCTTAAAGAGGTGTAATTATGGGTTACCCACTAAGGTTACTGGGGAGTATGTGTAACTAAGGGGTTACCTGTGTGAGTAAGGTGTAATTAAGGGGTTACCTGGAGTAAGGTAATTAAGGGGTTACCTGCGTAATTAAGGGGTTACCTGTGTGAGTAAGGTGTAATTAAGGGGTTACCTGTGCGAGTAAGGTGTAATTAAGGGGTTACCTGTGTGAGTAAGGTGTAATTAAGGGGTTACCTGTAATTAAGGCTACCTATGAGTAAGGTAATCAGTTGTCACTTGTGTGATATGTAATTAAGGTCACATGTGTGAGTATGTGTAATTGATATTACCCAGTAATCAAGGGTTAACTGTTCTGAGGCAATTGCTGTCATCTGTAATTAAGGGGCTACCCAGTGGAGTATGTGCAATTATAATACCTGTGTAACTCATGTCACCTGTTTGAGTAAGGTGTAACTGATGGGGTTACCCAGAGTAAGGTGTAATTAAGGGTTACCTGTGTGAGTATGTAATTATGGGTTACCTGTGCAGAGTATGTAATTAAGGCTACCTGTGTGATAAGGTGCACTAAGGGCTACCTGTAATCAAGGGGGCCACCTGTGTGAGCAGGTGCACTATGTCATCTGTAATTACAATACCATGTGACAAGGTGCACTAAGGGGCTACCTGTGTGAGTAAGGTGTAACTATGGATCATCTGTGTAATTATACACACTCAGTGAGTATGTAATTAATATACACTGTGTGAGTAAGGTAATATAAATACCTGTGCAGTAAGGTGCACTAAGGGGGCTCACCTGTGGGAGGTACTAAGGGTTACCTGTGAGACATCTGATGTTTTCGGGCTGAGGTGACCAGGCCAGCCCAGAGTTGCAGCGGATTTGGGACGGTCCGACTCTCTCTTTCCCTGCAGGACAGCTCAGCTGGATAGACTCTCCGATCCGGTAGCTCAGCTTCCAGGGACTGCCGGAGACACTGGCAGGGAGTTCAGGGGGCTCACATGTCGTACCTGCAGGAGGAGACAAATCAATCAATCAATCTATCTATCTATCTATCTATCTATCATGTCCACACTTTGAGATTGTGGAGACATGAACACACACACTTACTCTGACACTCCTGTGGAAATCTTCTCCAGGTGTGCTCATTCACACACTCAGCAATGGGCTCCCCTTTCAGGTGATATCCCTCTATACAGGTGTACTCCACCTTACTGCCCACTGGGTAAACGTCTTTAGGGTCCTGAGGGGACACAAACGCCCGCAGGACGGAGTGAGGAACGTCCTCAGTAGTGTCTGCATTATTAACTTGGCTTTTCTTCTTCATGAACTGTTAATGAAAATATAGATACACTCTCCAGGCTCTGTGTGTGTGTGTGTGTGTGTGTGTGTGTGTGTAGTTTCCTCACCAGGACAAAACCTGAGCAGAGCAGGAGGATTTGAGGCTTGGCTGGGTTCCAGAGTTGATCAGCAGTGAGGTCTATCAGTCCTGGAAACAATCACCATCAAAACACAGCAGATTATTATTATTATTATTATATTTATTTTATTATTATTATTATTTGTGTATAATCCTGCTTGGTCTGCTTTGAACACTGATATTCATTTTAAATCCACACTGTGTCCAGATTAAATTTTCAGACAGAAACGAGTTTTTAATCTAAACACTCCTGAAGTTTGGACATTTAATCCAGACCTTTGATCCCAACACTTTATATGAAGGTTTAATCCAGACACTCATTTGGATTAGTCTGGATGTTTGTTAATCTGGACGCCTGGTTCTGTTCTGGATGTTTAATCTGGACGCTGGTTCTGTTCTGGAGGTTTAATCTGGACGCTGGTTCTGTTCTGTTTGGGCTCTTCCTCACCGCAGGTACTGCAGCTCCTCCTCTTCCTCGCAGTTTCCCGTCTCCTCCAAATTTCCGATGCAGTACCTGCCGTTTTGCGGGGCCGGCCAGTTACAGGACCGACTACGCCTCCGACGCCCCCCAGAGCACAAACTCCACTCGGACCAGCAGCTCCAGCCACCGTGAATCACACCTTTAATTTAGATTACCAATCAAACTATATGTTTAAGATATTTTATGGGCACATATGACAAATACACACACACACACACACATTTACATATATACACACACACACTTCCTGTCCAAAAAAAGTCTCCACCTGGATTAAGAAAGCAAACAGGTAAGAGCCTCCCACTGGATCATCACTGCAGGATGATGATGTTTCAGCTGCAACAAGTTACTGAACCTTCACTGATGCAGTGAGTAGCTTCATTACTTAAACTACCCTGAAGATCTGAAGATCATCCTGTGGTCGTGGAGAAGATGTTCCTCTTTCAGAAGGTCAGATTATTTGCATCAAGCAAAGAAAACATCTAAGGAGAAACTGAAACGACTAAAACTGGGTGAAGAATTGTCCAACGCATTATTAAACACTGGAAGGATGGTAAAGAACCATCATCCTCACTGAAGAAAGGTGGTTGGAAAAAAATCCTGAATGATCGTAATCAGCAATCACTTAAACGTTTGGAGAAATGACATAAAGAACCAGCAGCCGAACTCGGATCTGTTCACCAGTGACAGGAAGAACATCTCCACACACACGATGTGAAGAACTGAAGGAACTAAATAGTTGTGTAGTCTTAAACCCCTGATCCCCTGAGACTCATCACAGAAACAGACTTCAGTTTGATCGAGAGCAGAAAGACTGGACTCTGACTGGAAGAAGGTCATGTGGTGGCGAGGTGGCGGTGGTCTAGTGGTGGGGTACTTGGCTACGGACCTCAAGAGGTCCCCGGTTCAAATCCCACCTCCAGCACTACCAGCAGTGGGTTCCTGAGTGGGTTCCAAGACCCTTAACCCTGAGTGTCTCCAGGGGGACTGTCCCTGTAATCAGGACATGGAGACACTCTGGATAAGAGCGTCTGATAAATGCCGTAAATTTAAATGTAAATGTAAATGTCATGTGGTCTGATCAGCGATGGAAGGTCATGTGGTCTGATCAGCGATGGAAGAAGGTCATGTGGTCTGATGAGCCCAGATTGACCCTGTTCTAGAGTGATGGATCAGGGTAAGATGAGCATGAAGAGGAGCATGAAGTGTTTTACCCATCATGCTGAGTACCTCCCGTACCAGCCTGTTGGGGCAGTTCTGTGATCTGAGGTTCTGCAGTTGGTCAGGTCTCGGTTCAGCAACGTTATGAGCCCAAAGAATGAGGTCAGCTGACCACCTGAAGATACTGAATGTGTGTGTGTGTGTGTGTGTGTGTGTGTGATTTACCTGGCTGTTCTTCCACCGGAGCTCCGATCTCACAGGCTAGGCCCTTTGTACCAGGCTTACACACACACTCACACACTCCATCCTTCAGAACGGCCAGGCCGTTGTTCTGACACGGTCGACAGCGACACGAGTTCTCCTCACTCAGGAACGACTCCAGAGCTTTCTTCATGTGGAACTTCTTCACTCCAGCACACGGAACCTCTTTCACCAGCTCATAGATGGGCCGGATCTAACACACACACACACACACACACACACAGAATCTGAATCTGAATCAGAAACTCAATCAGAGAATCAGAATCAGAATCGGAATCAGATGCATGGAGTCAAATTAAGAAGCACAAAGCTCCTAACAGAGTTAAATCAGAATTTAAAAAATCCCAATCAATCAGAGAACCAAATCAGAGAATCAGAATCAACCAGGGAATCTAAATCTTTCAGCAAACCAGGATCACAAAATCAGTCGGAGAATTAGAATCATTTGGTGAACTAAATCTTTCAGAGAATCAAAACCATGATGACAGAGAACCAGCATCATTCAGAGAATCAGAATCAGGTGTGTTCTGGAGGTGGACCTTCTGGCTGATGACTGTGGGGAGTTCCTTCACTGATCCGGCCCACCGAGAGAAAGTCTTCCAGTTTTCTGCTGCTTTCTTTGGGTCCAGAGCCGTGAGCGCTGCGATGTAGGCAGTGTGTCCTCCAACCGCCGTGGGTTTAATGATGGTGTCACTTGAATCTTTCACTGATTGACAGGTAGGAACACAGAGCAGGAACACCTTACAGTGATCGATCCGTCAAAGTACAAAGACTAAAGTCAAGACTAAAATCTCTTTGAAAGCTGATCTTTTTGGGGGTGAGTGTATGTGAAGGTGTGGACCTGCAGGTAGGGCTTGTTTAACTAATTTCATTGACAATGAAAGTGAGATGGACTGGATTTGGGGTTAAAGGTGAAGTCTGGAGACAGGCCTGACTGTGCTGAGAACATGTGAGTGTCTTACTGAAGTTCTTCTCCTCTCGTTTCAGGTTTTCGTCCAGCTCTTTGCACCTTGTGGTGCTCCAGGTGATGAAGAATAGAACGGTGTGGGTCTCCTTCACACACTCCATAAAGTCCCGCAACACAAGCTCTGTTTACAGACAAAGAGAATTATTATCATCATTTACTGTGTGGGAACGGAACCGGACGTCTGAACGTCCCTCACGGACATGAGCTGGTGGTGGAGACGCTGTCTGGTGTCTGAGACGGTGTTTTAGTTCTGAGAAGATTCTGGACTAAAACTGAACCCGTTCATGGTGGAGGAACACGAAGAACAGAGATTTAGTTCAGATGGACTATTTTACCATCATCACCGTCCCACAGAGACATGAGGAGACATGTGGAGCTTCACTGGGGACAGAAAATACACAGATTTTGGACGTCCAGTTCCGTTCAGCACCACTGGAAAGACTTTTACGCTTTTAATTTTGGGGGAATTTTAGAAACAGTTCTCCTCTCTACTCACTGCTCTCTTTGATGAAGTCCCTGCTGAAGTGCAGCAGAACTCTGAACTGGCCCCCCAACGTCCCCTCTGACAAGTAGTGTGTCCCAAACTTCTCAAAGACCTTGCGGTACACAGAGTAATCGTACACCACAGGCAGGGTAGACAGAACCTTCCAGAACTCTTCAGAAAGAGGGAGGTACCGGGCCGGCTGATTCTGAAACTGAGCCACTTCCACGTCAGAGCTGATGATCACCAGCTGTCGGGCCTACAGGGGGACATTTCACACTTTACAGCCATTTATACACAAACTGGAAATCAGAGTTTTACTGGGATCCTTCAGCCATGATGTACAGCACTGTGTAAAAGTCTGTTCCACATATTTCTGCTCCCAAACTGCCAGATTTTCTTGTATCTTTAAAATCCTGTTGAGGAACACTTCTCCAGATCTTTCTGAAGGACGGTGCTGTTGTCTCTCATTTTCAGTCCAGTCTCTGAGCAGTTTCAGAGTCAGAGGCAGTGTGAGATCATCTCCACAGAGAACAGAAAACAAAAGGAAGTCAACGTAGAGCTTTAGAACGTCCTTCACAAAGACAACTGGAGAAGTGTTTCTGAGGTCTGAAAGCGATTTAACTAAAAACTGATTTAACCGACAGGAACAGACAACCTCCAGCGTTCAGGTTTTAAAGCATCTAGTGTGATCAGGGCTGCTGGTAAATTTCACTCTCACCTGTGAACGATGGACACACCTGTATTTTTTTCAGCTCGTCTCTAGATGTGAAGTGGTTGTGCCCCCAGGTCGTCCCCGTTGTGGTCTCTTGATTATCGATTTTCTTCAGGTAGCTCCAGGAGCTCGAGTAGAACTCATTGGAAAAGTCATTTTTGGCAGTAACCTTTCAAAATAGATAGACAGACAGACAGACAGACAGACAGATAGATAGATAGATAGATAGATAGACAAGATATTTTTTATGACATCACATTCATGAGGAACTCAGAACAGACTGCAGTGCAGGTTCCTCCTGCGAGAGTGGAGTGAACAGTTTATTTCTCCTTTATTAAAGAAAGAAGGTCCTGCTGAGAGACAGTAGCTCGTCTGGCAGGGAGTCCAGGTCTGGATGAGCAGAACATTGAGATAAAAACACCATAAAACAGCTCACAAAACACAGCAGAGGCAGAAGACCTGCTGACCAGACACTGGAGAGACACATGGCACCATTGCTGTGGTGCTGAGTTTCTGGGGATGTGGAGAGCGAGAGTAAAGCCTGGCCTTGGGGGACAGGACACTGAGCTGCAGCACCATCACGTGAGGAGTCTCTGTCTCACCTGGAAGGTGTACTTGAGGATGCTTTGGGGAAGTCTGTAGATGTCCTGATGATCTCCACTGAACACTTTCCTGCACTGTCCACCAAAACTCTTAGTGTTTATTACAGAGCCTCTAAACTTCCCCCGCACCACATCAAACCTGAGAGAGAGAGACAGAGAGAGAGAGACAGAGAGAGAGAGAGAGAGAGACAGAGAGAGACAGACAGAGACAGAGAGAGACAGAGAGAGAGAGAGACAGAGAGAGAGAGAGACAGACAGAGAGAGAGAGACAGAGACAGAGAGAGACAGAGAGAGAGAGAGAGAGAGGGACAGAGAGAGAGAGACAGACAGAGACAGAGAGAGAGAGACAGACAGAGAGTAATATGATTTTAACAGTATCAGTAATAGTCATTAGCTATAGTGGAGGCTAATGAATAAATTTGAACCAGATTTTGAGAGTAAATAACATGTATTAATTAATTATCGTTGTTGTTGTTGTTGTTGTTGTTGTTGTTTACCCCAGGCCAGTGAGCTCTATCTGTGGTGGGGGTTTCTGCAGGTTACAGGTTGATCCTGATGTTTTACAGTTCTGCTCATCCAAACTGTCCTCCTCACAGTCCAAATCTCCATTACACCGCAGAACCTGGCTGATACACTTCCCTACACACACACACACACTGCAGATCACTCCCACTATTCACCCTGCCATTTTGAGATATTACATTTGAATGTATTTATAATCTGCTTTTATTACAATACACAAGGAAAAATACAAGAAGAAGGAGGCGAGCCACCGACTCTCAACCAACCAGGACGAGGGACAGAATCACCAGCTCTAAAGCAACCAGGAGAAGAAGGTGGGACCACCAGCTCTCAGTGAACCAGGAGAAGAGGAAGTGGGACCACCAGCTCTCAGTGAACCAGGAGAAGAGGAGGTGGGACTACTAACTCTGAGCCAAGCAGGATCAACAGGGGGAATCATCTGCTCTTAATCAACCAAGAAGAGGAGGCGTGACCCTTCAACCAGGCTGCATGAAGAGAAACACAATCTTCAAACCGGTCAGGACAAGTAGGCGGAGCAAGCAAAAGGAGCTAATCTGGATAGGAGGAAAACTACCAATCAAATAATCAGAACAAGAAAATTTTACCACAGGCTCCCAAACAGGAAGCAAGACGTCCAACATCCAAACAACAGGAAAACAAGGGACCAGGTGTTGACTGGGAATCAAACCCAGGACCTTCTGGTTTGCAGACGTGGGCCAGATAACCTGTGGTGCCTCTTGCTGGCGCTGATTTCTTTTGTGAAGATCATTAATCTTGGCAGCGGTGGCCTAGTGGTTCGGGCGTTAGCCGCATGATCGGAGGATCAGGGGTTCAAACCCCTTCCCAATAGGTTGCCCTGAGGTACCCTTGAGCAAGGTACCGTCCCCATCACTGCTCCCCGGGCGCTTTCAATAGCTGCCCACTGCTGCACGTGTGTGTATGGGTTAAATGCAGAGGTCCAATTTCGTTGTGGTTCATGTGTGCTGTGCCATGACCTCGCAATGACAAGGGTTGTCACTTTCACTTTCACTTTTTCACTTTAATGAGTTAGAGTGACAGGGAAGTTAGAAAGCGCTTTAGCTAATGATGTATTCTGGTGCTCGTCGTAGCTGTATAAACCAAAGGGAACCCCTTCGCACCTGCACCTGTGGTAGCTAGAACTGCACTAGAACGTCTCTATTGTAGGGGCATCAGTACCAGACTGGCAGCGGAAACGGTCCCCACAGCCCTCCTGCAGCGGGCATCCTTGAGTGGTGTCGCACTTCTGCGTCCGGACCGAGTCACCCACACACGGCTGGCCCCCAAACTGTGGGTAGACGGAGACGGCACGGTACTGTATCTGTAAGAAGAACATGGAAGAAGAACGGGACAAGTTACTGCAGCGTCTTCTTAATCGGGCTAACTGAAACAGTCTGAAGGGTAACTGATCGATCTAGTCTTCACTGCCATGTTGACTCATTTCTTGTCCTGCTTGAAGAAATGCCTCTTGGTTAAAGTTAAAGCTGGTGTTTCCGAAGGTCTCTTGAGGAGGTTAGTTAGCACATTTTGCTAATATAAGTAAACATTTTAGCCAATTTGTTGCCTTAGCAAGCAGAGAGAATTTGAGCCATTAAATTTGAGCTTAAGGTGTGAGTGCATGTTAGGCGTGTCCTGTAGCTCCACCTGTGTTCCGGAGCAGGCGTCACAGACTGACCAGGAACTCCACGATGCCCACGCACAGTGTACCGGCTGGGAACTGACCGCAGGCCTGCGGGGACACGACCACACGCACAAACAGGAGCACGTTTACCAAACAAACAAAGATGTAGATCCTGGGTTCAAATCCCTCACCAGTAGGTTGCCCTGAGGTACCCTTGAGCAAGGTACCGTGCCCATCACTTTCAACAGCTGCCCCCTGCTGCACGGTGTGTGTGGGTGAAACACGACCACTGGACACACACTCAGTAATGTAGTGTGTAAAAATAGTGCACAACCACTGGACACACAATCAGTAGTGTAGTGTGTAAAAATAGTGCACAACCACTGGACACACTCTCAGTAATGCAGTGTGTAAAGTGTAGAAGTGCGGTTTGGGACGCAGCCCGTCTGTTCCACTAAAAACAATCATTAAAACACTGGACTCGTCTCTGAAGAAACGTTTCACTGTAAAGCCGAGTGAACGGCTGGTGTCCATTCTTTCATTCCCTCCACAGAGACGGAGACACGTCCCACAGTGTACGTCCACCGTCTCCTGCTCTGGACTCTGTCTCTCTCTGTTGGGATTCTGTAGAAGTTCAATAATAATAATAATAATAATAATAATAATAATCCTTTATTTATAATCCCACGAATGGGAAATTCACCCTCTGCATTTCACCCATACACATATGTGCAGCAGTGGGCAGCTATTGAAAGCGCCCGGGGAGTAGTGACGGGGACGGTACCTTGCTCAAGGGTACCTCAGGGAAACCCACTGGGGTGGGAATTGAAACCACAATCTTCCGATGCGATGCAACTCCCTAACCACTAGACCACCGCTGCCCATCATCATCGGATTCTGTGTCTGATTACACAACAGCTCTGCAGCGTTCTGGAGAAACACCCCTGGTGAAGATCAGTGGACACAGGGAGGAAGATCTGTCTCACCCTCCAGGTGGGCGGGGCTTTAAGGGTATGACATCATGTGAAAACTATGAATGAGGGTGTATAGAGGTACTTACTGGATGGTGGTCAGGAACAGGAACAGCACGGCCAACTGACAACAAAACACCGACAGCAGCTTCAGACAAAGAGAACCTGGAAGCAGGACCTCTGACCTCTTTACCAAAAATAGTGTGTTTAGTTTTAGCCTCGGTGCTACCAGGCTAAAGGAAAGTGACCAGAAGCTCCGCTCGGACCGAGTGTTCGATTCTACTCTCATTATTGATGAACTGATTGGTTCAGATCTGACTTTAAATCGATGCAGAATAAAGATCAGCTATTGAAAAAAATGAATACACACCTTACACACGTTACACACACTCACCAGCAGAACACACCCTGTACACTCATAACTGGTGCTCATTTGGAGTGTATTGATGAATCATGTATTGATCAGAGAGGATGTGACCTTGAGCTGAACGATCATTAGTGTAATTCCAGGTGTGGTGAAGGTGTGTGTCTGTGAAATTGTGTGCTGCTGTAGTTTTGCTTACCGTAACCATCCTGGAGCAGCAGACGTGCGGACTGTAGTGTGTGTGTGTGTGTGTGTGTGTGTGTGTGTGTCCAGCCTGTGTAGGAGGGGGTTGTTTTTCTTTCAGCTAAAGGAATTCCTCACAGGGGCAGAGGGGCCATAAATCCCTCCTTTCTCTTGTTTCTTAACTTTGTCTTCAGTTATTGCTTCCAGAGCCGCTCTGAGTAGCCTGTGTGTGTGTGTGTGTGTGTGTGTGTGTGTGTGTGTGTGTGTGTGTGTGTGT
>JABMDN010000924.1:0-18102 GCA_017165825.1 Hepsetus odoe
TGACTGGAGGCAATGTTCTTTAAGGCAGTTATATCAGGGGCAGCAGTTTGACCCCTCAGTTAGTCACAATGTGAAAACCATGTTCCTTGGATCTGTTTTATGTCAAGATCTGAGTCAGAATCTGTGGAAGAAATGTCATCAATCTTCTTCTTAGTGAAGCGAGCAGAAAAAGCTAATTTAGACAGGTTAGAGTAAGCAAATGTTTTGACAGTCTTGACTAGATACCCTCACCTGCAGATTTATTACCAGTTTTATTAATAGCAGAGTAATCCAGCGAGGGAGCTGTAGGTGGGGGAGGAACACATTTTGTTTAGTTTGTTGATTTTTTTTTAAATCCAAAAGAAATGTTGATGTTTTGCCTAGAAACACCACTGATGTTATTCCTTTTTTGTTAATTACCATCACCAAGCCGTCATATACCATCCCAAAAACTATTTAGTTTCTAAACATATGATGGATTGTAGGTTGATTATATTCATTTATTCATATTATTTAACTCATATACCTGTATCCTCTATTTCTATATCCTTCTCTCTTCTCCCTGCCACATAGTCGACCTCCATGGTCCCATTCCTGGAGTTTAACCATTACCTTATATAGTGACTTCAACCGCCGCTTCTGAGGCCCATGCCCTTCCATCCCTGAACTCCTCTACCAGCCCAATGCCTTTCAGCTTGTCACCCTAAATCCCATCGCTTCTACCATTCCCTCATGTCCTTGTCACCTTTAACCTACATACCAACTGCACCTCTATTTTCTTTGTTCTTTTCTGAGTAACGCTTTCTTAGCACATCAAAAACACCCAAACAAGATCATAGTCTTAGATTAGGTGTCTCTATCAGAGGCCTTGGAGCTCCCGGGGAGATCAATAAAAAGGTGCACTCTGAACTGTGAAGGTAGAGAGAGAGGATTCAACACAGGGAGAACGTTGACCAGTCTCTTGAAGAACTTTGATTCTCTTCTGTTAAAAAACTTTGCTATAGCTTAAAAACCTTTTTCGCATCACTGACTCTCAGTTCTCAAATGGAGAATCCAACACATATTTCTCATCCTCTACTGTGGTGGAGGAATGCAAATTGGAGCCACTCACAATTCTGATTGGTCTGCATTCATTCAGCTAGAAACTCAGTCCAAATGAAAGGAACCACGAAAAATGTCTCCACAGTTCCAGATCTTTCACCCATTAAGCTGGAACAGGACAAGTTGTTCTGAAAACTTTGAAATAAGCAACCAACAAATGACACAAATTATTTTTTTTTTTGTAGTACACCACCATTACATTGTGCATTCAGTATTACAGTAATGTGTAAATTTTGTATTATAGTATTAAAGTGTGGATTGCAGAGTGTAAAGTGTCTATTTTAGTGTGTAAAGGATGGATTGTGTTGAAATGGGATGCAGCCATAAACACACCTGTCCTACAGGTAGCTGTTATGATGTGATCTAAGTGCTGTCAGTGTGTTTTGTCTATGGATGGACACGGTTTCCAGTACACAGCTGGATTGTAAACACATGTGGATTTAAACTTCATCTCTAGGGTGAAGGAGCTGAAACAGAATTTTGGGAAGTTCCACAGAATGTCTGCTGTTCCAATGGAAGCAGGTTCCTTCAGTCATTTACTGACTGCCCTCAGAGACAGATGCACACTCTGCTCTCCAGATTATTCTCCACATGGTTCCACATGCTGAGGATTTCAATTCTGAGAAGTTAAGTAAATATTGTAAATTATTAGAACATAGTAAATTTATATCAAGTAATTACATACTTTCTCAGATGAAGGACACTGATGTTCTCTCTACTGTTATTCTCTGCATGTTGGAGTAAACCTTAGTCAACATGCTGAGGATTACAAAGCTAAAAAGTTAAGTAAGTTTGTTTAAATTTGAAAATATTGTAAAATTATATAAAATAATTGCATACTTTTTCAGATGAAGGACACTGATGTTCTGATTACTGTCAGTCTTTGCGTGTTTGTGTACCTGAGTTCACATGTTGAGGATCACAAAGCTGAAAAGCTAAATGACGTTAACTGATTAAAATATTCAAAAATTATGTGAAGTGCATAATTTCTCAGACTAAGGACACTAATGTTCTGTCAACTGTTATTCGGTGCATGTTGGAGTAAACCTAATTCCACACGCTAAGGATTACAAGAATGAAAAGTTAAGCAATCTTTTTAAATTATTCAAATTTGTAAAAATTATGTGAAGTAATTGCATACTTTCTCAGATGAAGGGCTCTAATGCTCTTTCCATTTTTATTCTCTGCATGTTGTGCACCTGAGTCCACATGCTGGGGATTACAAGACTGAAAAAGTCAGACAGAAAAAATATAAAAGACAGATTCAAATATTGTGAAATAATTACATTCTTTTTTAGATGATGTGTGCTAATGTTCTGTCTACTGTTATTCTGTGCATGTTGGAGTAAACCTGAATATTACAAAGCTGAAAAGATAAGTAATCTTTTTAAATTATTAAAATATTGCAGTTTTGTGTGAAACATGCCTGCTTTCTCAGTTAAAGGACACGGATGTTTTGTCTACTGTTATTCTCTCTACTGTACTCCTCATTCAAGGCTGAAAAGTTAAGTAAGCATTTTAAATGTATAAAACATTGTAAGATTATATGAATCAGTTACATACTTTCACAGGTGAAGAACTAATGTTCTGCTCACTATTGTTGTGGTGAATGAATCACGGAAACTGGTTATTGTCACAGTTGGGCTTCAGGTTTGGTGCAGTAGAGGGCGCTCTGTTCTGACTGAGCACACCTGAGCTCATGAAGGCACAGGTGTGCTTCATTGGGGCTGCTATTTAAGCTCCAATGAGTCAGAACAGAGCGTGGTTCATTCACTAGGCGAAGCCTTAAGCTAATGATGGTGTTTTAGGTCCTGGTTTGCTCGTTTTAGTCACGACTGCAGTCCTTGTTCGTGGTTTTGTTTACTATGGATAATAAAGTTATGTTCTGGACTGCTGGCTCTGCGCTGACGTCCTACCCACTCCCCGCCATGTTAGAGTTATGAAGCTTTTGCACATAGGATGGAGTCTAAACCACTGTAGGAACCAAAATTATAAATCTTTGAAGTTAGTTGGCAGAATAAAATTTGAAGAGGCAGATGTCTCTATATGTATTAGTTCCTCACACTGTATTTTTCATGGTAGAATTTTGGAAATTCACTGGGAAGCATCAGTCTTTCATCACTTTTCTCAGAATGCTGCAATCTGATAATCTGAAGGAAGAGTCCTACTTTCAGGAGATTATTAACATTTACATTTACGGAATTTATCAGACGCTCTTATCTAGAGCGACTTCAATGTTCTAATTACAGGGACAGTCCCCCCTGGAGCAACTCAGGTTAAGGGTCTTGCTCAGGGACCCAGTGGTACTAGTGCTGGAGGTGGGATTTGAACCTGAGACCTCTTGATCCATAAGTCTGCAGGCAAGTACCCACCACTAGACCACCACCATCACCAGATTATGAAACATGACTGGTTCCAAAGCAATGTAACAACCCAGGATCAGATGAAGCAGTGAACCTAAAACCACAATTTTTTTTCTTCTTTTTTGCTGCAGGTGGAGTCATTCGCCATGTTCTTTTGTATGTTTTTGACAAATAAAATAAATATTTTTAGTTTTGCTTTTTAAAGCCAAAGGTTCTCAGAAAGTAGCTTTAAAGATCTGCAAAGTGTTCATTAACTGAGCAGCCAGTAAGCAACGAAATTCTTCCTAAAAGCAGGATAAAAGAATTTAGATGGGAACCAAGTCTCAAAATGGTGACATGACAGCCTTGAATTGACACTTGTTTGCTTAACAAAAACACAACGTGATTGTATGTTCATTTTTAAAGGAGTAACTGAGGACATTAGTAATTCATAATGCATAATAATGTTGCTTTCTTGTCATAAAGAAATCAGAACTGTTACATTGTTAGAGCTTAATTTTAGCCAGTCAGAAGTTAATAAAATAATGTCTAATGTACATTTTAATAAATGATGGCTCTTGAGTTTCAGCAGATAAGAATCAGTTTAGTGTCCAGTGTGCAATATTGTTTCTTTATGTCTATAAAAGCATCAGCAGGGTCTAGTTAATGCAGATGTTAAGAGAATCCTGAGCTTTGACACTTTTACAAATGCTGCACATGTAAACAAGTAACTTTAATAAATGAAATTAAAAGTCATGCAAAACAGCCACATTCAAATGACTGTGTTTTCTTTCACTCTGCTGATGTTCAGCTTTATGTTTCAGTAACTGAAAGCAGGTGCACAAGGTTTCTGGTCTCCCTTGAGGCTGAATACCCAAATAAGAAGATCTCTCGAGAATATTAGAAACAAAACAGGAAACAGACGGTGAAGATGATGAAGTGATGTTAGAAAGATTGTGAAACTGATCTAAGAATTTTTGTCTGTAACCGTCAAAAATTGTATGAACAGATGCTTAAAAACACATAATGTGCAACCAGCGAATTTCACAAGTATATAATAAACAGCTTCAAATGTTTTTAAACATAAATGATCTGTGGTGCAAAAATATACCAACATCACAACAGAACACATTCTGGTTTTCTTAACAGGAACAATTTAAGAGTGAAGTTAACATTAAAAGTGATTTAAAGGTAAAGACCCTTTTAAAAGTGACTTAAAGATGAAAACACTATTAATGTTTAAATAAACATCTGAGGCCAAACGAGATTTAGGAGCCTGTTATAAAGTGTGGGATGCCAATTAAAGGTAATTAAATATGTGCTGCTATTTTCTTAATATGTTCCATAAGAGCTAATGATGATGAGGAACATTTCAAATGTTTTTTTTTTACTCCTGGTTCTCTGACACTAAATTATATAAGTCCTGCATTCATAGTCAAGGACCTGGTAACCTGCGCTGAAGACACATTATTGCAAAAGAAGTGAACCAGTGTACTGTTTATTTGCTCTTTTTATACTCTTTGGTGCTGAAGAAATTTGACTCTGTGTGGTTCTCAGGTGTAAACTCATTTACTGTTACCTTTTAAACAATATTTTTTAATTTATGGTGTAACGAATTTTTAACAATAAGCTCAATTACACGAGTAAACAATACATTTAGCCTTTTTAGGTTCTGTTCATACAGGAATAACAGATCTATAAATAAAGTTCTTTTAAATATGATTAAGTTTTCGTTCAACAGTTTTGTATTTGAAAACATCTCGATTTTAAACCTGTTTATTTCACTTTCCTTTTTTTCTTAGAAGGGCAGAACAGATCAGTGGACAAACTTTCTAGAAACTTATGTACCCGTTTTTGTTTTGTTTTTTTTGTTTTAAACCCTCTACTATAATAATAACCACAATAATAATCCTAGCTATGAATGTATTTCCTGTGTGTTTGGTTGTACAAAGATGGCTTTGTGGACAATGATGCAAGATGACGAGAAATATATAAAATTTAAGGGGTTAAAATATGTTACGTTCTCAATGCATTCAGTTACAGTGTCAGCTGTGTAGTAAAGCACTCTTCTTCACACGTCTTTAACAAATTAAAATTCAGCATTTTGCACTACTATTATTACTATTATTACAATTAATTCACTCTTTAGAACAGGGGTCAGCAATGTCCTTCTGATTTTGCTGCAGATTTTCAACAACAATAAATATCAGCCCATCTAATCTAACAGAGATTAACTGAATAAACAAGGGGATTGTGATGATTTTCTGCCTTCATTTGTCTAAAGGGCTATTTTTTTGTAAATCACATATCTGAATGGTGATTCTTCTAAAAACATTTATATTATGTGAGTTTTTTTTCTCATCTACAAATCTGCTGAAAGGGTTGTAGAGAACCAGAAAATCCTTCTTTTATAAATACGTTTCTGACACTTTTGTTTTAGCTTGGTAAGATTGGTGGGAGAAGGCCCAAGGCTTGATTCCAAATATTTGTATTTAAGCTTAAAGGATAAATACTGCAGAACAAGATCTGCTTCACTAATTTGTGATTTAGTAAATCAAGATTTAGTAAATCATGTGCACACAGTATCTACATGTAGGACCTCATAACATCTCTATGGGCTTTTAAAGTAAGGTGTTGATTGTTGGCTTCTTTGACTTTCTCTTTTGTCTTCTTTAAAACATTATAATATAATAGTATATTATATTTATAAGAATATAATAATTATAATATGATCTATAATATATTTTACCACGGCTTATGTGTTTTCAAACTTATGTGCCAGAAAATACATTCAAATCTGAAAAACATTTTTTTGAAAATTTAAATTTTTAAAATTTTTTAATATTTAAATGTTTTATATTTTTTTCCAAAATCTGTAAAAAACTAAAATAAAAAACAAAATGGGAAAGGAATCCCTCAGCTGGAAATCACTCCCTCAGCTAATCATCCAAAATATGTGAATACGACAATATAAATGTTGGTTAACCTTACCGCATTACAAGTTTTAATAATGCTTTAAAGGGCAGATTTGATTATTTTATCACAGAAATTGAATTCCTTTATTGCAGTTTAATTCCTTTATTTCAGACTTATATTAGAATTAAATTAAATACATTTAATGCACAACCAAACCAACACACACATGGCAAAATACATAGAAAGGAAAGGAAAGGAAATAAAAAAGAATGATTATTGTGTTTCTCCTTTTGTGTTTTCTCTGCCATCATTTCATCTGAAAAACAAGAAAAAGAAGAAGCAGAGAAGAAAAAAAGAGAAAAGAGTGGTTTAGACATAAAAAACTGATAAAAGATGAGGGGTGAGTTTGTGTAACTTTTAAAAGCGTCACTGAAATCTGTACCTTGGAGAGGCTCAGGACAATGCTGTAGATGAGGGTGAAGAGGAAGAGGAAGATGAAGGATGATGCCGTGGACCATAAGCTGTTGAACTCGTCCACCTCTGAATCACCTTTATTACAGTCTAAATACAAGCCTGGATCTGATGGTTCCAGATCTGAAACACACACACACACACACACACACACACACACACACACACACACACACACACACACACGGACAAACAGACATGTGCATCCATGAAATAAAAAACATATATTACTGAACAGCCTGCTTTGCAGAGAATTTCCATAAAAGAAAATGCTGAAGTTTAGTGAAAGCTCTCAAAAATGAATGAAATAAGATAAGATGAAATATGTGATGTCATATGCAATTAGGCTGATTTATTTTTTTTAAAGGCAAAACAATGAAAGCATTTGTGATACATGGGTTCATTTTTTCTGAGTCAGTTATGATCAGATATAAAAATCTGCATAAATCTTCAGGAAATGCACACTTTACAACTGGATCTGATCTCAAATAAAATGCTTCAGCCATGTGTGAGAACATAACAGTTAATACAGATCTACAGTTCTTAAACAACAACAGGAAACACAAAAAACACAACAGAAACAGAAATCTCCATCAAAACACAGAACACATAAAAACAATCAAAAGCCAGGAAGCAAACTATGAAGACTGATTTTACAGCTGAAATATTTTATTCTTATTTTTATTATTTTAAAGCAACATGGTTTAAAAAAATATATAATTTTTGTTTGTTTTTTTTGTTTTTTTGGTGTCTGATTCTGGACCTTGATCCTGAGCCATACAACATTTGATTGCAAACAAGGACAAAGCAAGTGAAGACAGAGACACAACACACTTGACACTTTATGACAAAGAAGCGTCTCAGGCCGTTCAGGTAAACTAGAGGAAACATCTCCATCAGCCAGACGCAGCTGTCAGGGATGCTCCTCGTCATCACGGTCTGAGAGACTCAGCGGCGCTCACATGCAGGACATGGTGGACAAGTGACTTTACTTGCTGATGTTGTTTTGATAATCGGTGTGGAGTCGTTCTCCATGTTGGCATTTTTGACAGCACATTCGAATTTTGCACTGTTGTACTCCTTTCCAGCCACAGTTAAGTAGCTGAGGACAACTGATGACTTGTTGTTTTTGATGATGCGATTCGTGCTGTTGCCTTCTTGGAATGATCCATCGTTTACTTTCCACATGACGTACACATCCCTGAGATCAGGGCTGCTGACCTCACACAACAGGGACACCTTGTCAGTGTCATTGACAGTCTCGTCCGGTTTGTAAAAAAGGATGGAGGGTTTTTTGTCTACATGGGAAAAAAGAGCATCTCATAATTAGATATTAGATATATAAAACAAGGAAAAACTACAATAACGTATCAGTGTTTCCTCTTTTATCTAAGAATGTAGATATATAGGAATATCTTCAGAGTGTAAATAGACTCACCTCCTTTTTTAACACTAATTTGGTCAGAGATGGTTTTTTCTTGTCTTAAGGTGGAGCATTTCACTTCTTTTCCAGAAAACCAGTCCGACTCTTTAATGGTCAATGTGCTAGTTTTGGTAAATGGTGTTCCTGCCTCTTTTCCTTCAGCCACGTTAATATTAGATATCTGGCTTTGGCCTCCAACTGTCCATGTGATGTTTGTATCTTTCACATCCTTCTTACTATCAGCAGTAATTACACAGTTGATAACTGCTTCATTCTTTACAAAAAGCTCCTTCGTTATTGGTGGATAAACTTTTATAGCGAACTGAGCTACATAACAGAAAAGAGCACACATTACTTACACCAATCAGGAAAAGCAAAATGTACATTTATGTGCATATGTTTAAATGCTACAATGACTATTTAACCACTATTATAGTACAATTATAGTATTTTACCTCCAGGTGTTATTTTTTTTTCATATTTTTTGCCTCTGTGTTGAACTTCGCAGGTGTATCTGGCATCTTGGTTCAAAGATGTCTGATTGATTTCAAGTAAACTGGCTACAAGGGAGACTTGTTCATGTTTCATGGTGTATGATATCAAGCTTTTGTCTCCTTTGTTTTCTTCTTTCCATTCCATATTTAGTATATTTGGAAAGAAATTCTCAGCAACACACATAACAGATTGTCCAACTTGCACCACACTGACTGTTGGTTCAGTGTCCCCTATAAAATTTAACAATGAATCATTTATGCATTTTCAAATCAAGAAAGAACCAGACAGAATGTGATCAACAGAGACAGGAGGTTGTTCTATTAGATATGTTGTCCAAATTGTATGTATTTCTATCTTTTTCACTGTGACAAACTTTAATCTTTGTTCTAGCATATTTGTAAGTGTTTGCTGTGTGAAGGATTGCTGATCACCTTTATGCAATGTACTTTGGGATCCAGCGGGATGGTTCACTTGGCAAGTCAAGGCATTCTCGGCGTCCCAGTCTGCGACCTTGATGCGAGCTTGGCTCACTGCTGTGAACTTGTTGCCCTGCTTACTCACAGCCGGGTACTGCACTATCTGATCCAGCTGACCCCTGACTGCAGTCCAAGAGAAGCTGAGCGCACTGGAGGGAAAGAAATCACTCGCCAGGCAGCCGAACGTGTAGTAGCCATCTTTGGGCTCACAAGCAGACAACAGCAAGGGCTTACTGGGTGCAGCCTGAGGCTCTGCATGTTTACAAATGTTCAGAGAGAGAGAGAGAGAGAGAGAGAGAGAGAGAGAGAGAGAGAGAAATTATGGATAACTCAGACACATATGCAGTGTAACTATTAATTTTATGCCCCTTCTGTGATAGTGTTACCAAAATTAATATAAACAAATATGTGATTATAGGGTGAAAATCTTTTAGTTTCTTTGACAAAACAAGCTTCAAACTTTTAATCTTTACTGTTCACATTTATATAATAATAATAATACAAAAAATAATATGTAAAATAATACATTGCAGGAAATAAAAATCAGTAAACTGAACTGGACATAAATGTGCATCAGCCAGTGAGGAAAGGTTTATTTGATGATTTAATTTTGCGCAGACTATGTGGGTATCTGATAACTACAAATACATTTTAATAAAAGGTTTGCTAGCTCCTCAGCCCAAAATCCTGACTATTTTTTGGTCTTTAAACTTAACTTTGAAGAAAATGTGGGGATGCCATAAACTGATGAAATTGTATACAATTTTCTGTTTTGCAAATTCTTTCAGTATTAATGAGAAATTATCACAGGCTCAACATCCATCATATTTCCTTCATAAGACTGTTTTTATAAAACAAAATCATTGTTGGTTTAAAATGCTTGACTGATATGTAAGAGTACACTATGAGGCACTGATTTTAGGTTATAAAATTAAAAGGGGTAAAATATTAAATATAATATTTTTTTATTTTTTATGACTTTTTAATTCACCCATGATGGCATAATTTAAATGTATAAATGTTTTACTTTTGAGCAAACCTTTGTATTGTAAAAAAAAAAGTTATTTTACGTTTAAATAATTATTTCATAATTATAAGTTATTTACATTATTTAAAAACAACATGAAAATCGTCTTAAACTTTGAAACTTTATGAACTTAAAGAGATTGCTAAAACAATGTGATTAATCAAATCATTTGTCCTATGAGAAAAAAAAAGTGATTCCTGGTCTTAAAGCCCAGCTTATTTTACACAACTTTCAAACTTAGAGCTTTCTCTTTCAAAAAAATGTATATTAATACTAATTCAGCTGAAATGTTTATTTCTAGGTTTGTTTTGTCTTATTACTCTATTGAGTTTCTCTCTGGATCATCTGAGTAAATATGCTATTGCAATTCTGCTAAATTCTCTCACTATGTATTACTGTAAATGCAATAAATGCATCAATAGCTTCTTTTCTCAAAATGTTCTTTTAAAACATAAAACCTTTTCTATTTGATCTTATTTTACTTGACAGCCAGAGTTACCCGGTAATCAAAAAGAGAGTTGTTGCAAATGCCTGTATTATGACATTTATCTTAATCAGTCTAACATTAACATTGGAAACTAAATCCAAAGTCCATTAGAAAATCATTCAAAAGCTTTGGCTGAATTGTAACGGAAATTGAGCGAGTGAATATGAGCTAAACACAGATTCTGGAAAGGACCCTTACACAAATATGTATTAAAATATAAAGTATTTAAAAATATATATAAAATATATTTACTGACTCAAAACAGTACATTTTGATTTTGCCAATTAATCTTTATTTTGCCAAATTGTTTGAAGTTAGTTTAAATAGGTTGTTAAGAAAATATTAAATTCATTATACTAGTTAACTTTGAAAATAGTTTTGTTCGATAAAAAATATAGAAATCTTATCATGTTCTTATCTTGTCATTTTTACAATATCTTGTGAAAATTTCATAACTCACATATTTGGTAAAACAGATTACTTAAACATTCTTCATTATTTTATGAAGAGCAAAGCAACAGATTTTTATTAGTTTATATACAGCGCCAGAGTATTGCTTTATTAGTTCATTGAAAGTTTGACATTTAACTTAAACAGAGCACAGTTTATTTCTGTATTGGTTTAAATACAGTAATGTTATTATGCCTTATTACCTTATATATGTCTTTGTTATATTTTCCAGTGTTTTTAAAAACAGCATGCTATACCGTTTACTCGTTAACTCTTTTGTTAGCCATACAGTTGGAAAAAGCAGAGTTGAAGACTTTTTTCTAAAAATGTAGAAACGTGTGAAATGTGTTTGGTAAATGCAATTCTGATCAGGTTATTTCTTACCTGAGCTGATGGTCACTGAGGTCCCTTTCCCCCAGTAGTCAAAGCGTAGTCACAGTGTGAACATTCCCAACACGACCCGCATAAAAACCTACTGTCCGAGAGTGATGTCTAAAACCTACAGCTGTGCTTCTCTTGTACAGAATAATGTCATTTAAGGGTTTGCTTTTTTGTTTTTATCTTATTTTCCTTTTTTAAAATAAATGTTATCCTCATAAGATTAGTGTCAACCAGTTCCTTTTGCCCACCAGACAAAATTATCATTAAATTCCACTCAGTACTATTCCCATTACATCGTCACACAAAAAGACCTGCAGAACATTGCCTAATGTTCCCTATAAACATACATTTCTTCTACAGAGCAATCCAAATCGACGGTTTTACATTATACATGTTGTCTGTTTTTGATAAGTCACATCTTACCTGAGCTGACAGTCACCGAGGTTCCTTTCCCCCAGTAGTCAAAGTACCACTGTGAATAAATGAACCAACTCTCTGTGCAAAAAACTCCCAAGACAGTAGTTCCTCTTATGACTGCACTTTTTATCTTTAGCTGACAGACGTGTATTAGAGCCTGTGCACCGGGATGTTAAAACACTCCCAAACTCAATAATACTTTCTAAAAACAAAAGCAGATAAAAGAAAGAAGTAACTAATCCCATAGACTCTGTCAACAAACCACATACATTTAGTTACTAATTAGCGATTAGTAGATTAAGGCTATGTTACTTTGGAGACACTGGCTTCCATTTCTGGCATACATTTCTTTTTAATTTCTATGTAAAGATAGATAAAAGGCCTAAAAAAAAAACTTTGATGCAGGTGTGAAACAAAATTATTATTTGAAAGTGGAATGTGTCGCTGCTAATCAGATGTTGTTACACAGCATTCAATTTTGGACATCCTTCCAACAGTCAGACATAGTGGTGGTAGTGGAATCATGCGGGGATACTTTGCTGCTCCAAGGATTGAGTGATTTGGAATAATCGACAAAATCATGGCTCTCTATAAAAACATCTGCAGGTGATTATCTGGTCTTCAGTCCATTTTAAAAGCAGAAAAGCAATTTAGTATGAAAATCTAAGGTAGAGAAGCAAGTTATTCTTGAAATAAAAAAAACAAAATTAAAATGATCTGTGTCTGTTATTATATGTATCTATTAGTTGGTTCTCTCTTGAGGTCTTTCGTGACAGGATGCTCGGAAGTCAATGTGAAAGACTGATCTCCAATCACTGATTGGAAAGGTCTGGATTCAGTGGATTCTGTTTACAGTGACCCAAACAGGTATAAAATTTTTAGGCAAATGTATTTATTTTTTTACATTGGGGATATACAGTACTGTGCAAAAGTTTTAGGCAGGTGTGAAAAAATGCTGTTAACAAATAATGCTTTCAGAAATATAAATAATGATTGTTTATTTTTATCAATTTACAAAATGCAAAGTGAGCGAACAAAAGAAAAATCTAAATCAAATCAATATCTGGTGTTTCTACCTTTTACCTTCAGAGCAGCATCAGTTCTTCTGGCCCCACAGAGCCCTGATCTCCACATCATCCAGTGTGTCTGGATCACATGAAGAGACAGAAGGATGTGAGGAAGCTACATCCACAGAAGATCTGTGCTTAGTTCTCCAAGATGTTTGGAACGACCTACCAGCTGAGTTCCTTCAAAAACTGTGTGCAAGTGTACCTAGAAGAACTGATGCTGTTTTGAAGGCAAAGGGTGGTCACACCAAATATTGATTTGATTTAGATTCTCTTTTGTTCATTCACTGCATTTTGTTGATTGATGAAAATAAATGATTAAAACTTCCATTTCTGAAAGTGTTCTTTGTTTACAGCATTTTTTCACACCTGCCTAAAACCTTTGCAGTCACATGTTACATGACACCAAGGAGTGAAATTGGCTAATTGGGCACATTAATAGCTGTGTGTTGAGTTATTTTGAGGGGACAGCAAATTTACACTGTAATACATGCTGTACACTTACTACATAAAAAGCATAGGGTGCCAGTGCCAGACCTGTCAATTCTGGTGTTCTCTGGCAAATGCCAGTCGAGCTCCATGGTGAATATCAACACCTCACCTGTGGAGATGGTCCACAGCACCATCTTGGTGTTCACAAAACCGACAACTCCACCAAAGCCCAGCAGCGACTCTGCTTCCTACGCAGACTGAGGAAAGCCCATCTCCCACCTTCCATTCTCACTATCTTCTACAGAGGAACCATCGAGAGCATCCTGATCATCTGCATTACTGCCTGGTATGGGAACTGCAACGTCTCAGACCGCAAGTCTCTACAACGGGTAGTGAGTACAGCTGAGAAGATCTATCTATCTGTCTATCTATCTATCTATCTATCTATCTATCTATCTATCTATCTACAGTATCTCACAAAAGTGAGTACACCCCTCATATTTTTGTTAACATTTTATTATATCTTTTCATGGGACAACATTGAAGATATGACACTTTGATTCAATGTAACGTAGTCAGTGCACAGCTTGTATAACAGTGTAAATTTGCAGTGCCCTCAAAATCATTCATCACACAGCCATTGATGTCTAAACCACTGGCAACAAAAGTGAGTTAACGAAAAATGTCCACATTGTGCCCAAAGTGTCAATATTTCATCAATATTAATATGAATTACTTTAATATTAAAGTGTCTCTCTGCCTTCTGTACAGGACATCTTCACATCTCGCTGCATCCGCAAAGCAACCAGTATTGTGAATAATCCCTCTCACTCATCCCACACTCTCTTTTCCCTCCTGCTATCCGGAAAAAGGTTCCGCAGCATACGGGCCTCCACTTCCAGGATAGGAAATAGCTTCTTCCCCCTGGCCATCAGACTTTTAAACTGCTAATGTCTTCCCACTTATTATCTATATCTATCTATTATATATTTATTTTTTTCTTGCATTCTGCACTTTAGTCATAACGCTGTTACACTGCCCAACAACCTGGGCTGCTTTTTTCAATAACACTGCAGCACTCTGACGGATGAATGCACTGTCTCTTGTGCTTTCTATTGTCTGCACTTGTTGCCTTGGCTTGTGTCTAATGTTTTCTTGTGTCTGATGTTGTCTTGTGTGTAGCACCAGGGTCCTGGAGGAACGTTATCTTGTTTCACTATGTACTGCGTATATGGCTGAAATTACAATAAAAACCTACTTGACTTGACTTGATTTGGTATTCAACAGTGAGCACAGGGCCTCCTAGAGCACATCAGGCCCTCAGGCCTCTCCTGTGAAGTCTGTTTCTAATGGTGTGGTCAGAGATATTCACACCAGTGGCTCGCTGGGGTCACTGTGTAGGGCTCTGGCAGTATTCATCCAGTTCCTCCTTGCACAAAGGAGCAAATACTGATCCTGCTGATGGCCCTGTCCAGCTTTCTTAGAGTCACTGCCTCCTGTCTCCTGGAATCTCCTCCAGGCTCTTGAGACTGGGAGACTTGAGGCTGGGAGACACAGCAAACCCTCTGGCAATGGCACGTATTGATGCGCCATCCTGGTGGAGCTGGACTGTGTAACCTCTGTAGGGTCCAGGTATCACCTCATGCTACCAGTAGTGACACTGACCTGAGTCAAATGCAAAACGACTGAAAAGCAATCAAAAAAAAAGGGAAAAATGCCTGTGGCCTCCAGCTGCAGAACCATTCCTGTTTTTAGTGTCGTCTCATTGTTGCCCCTTTAGGTCAGCTGTTGTTAATTTCATCAACACCAAAAGAGCTGACACTGATTAACAACTCCCTCTGCTTCTTAACTGATCAGATCAATATCCAAGAAGTGGAACTGACTTGATAATATACTCTGATTAAGAAGTGTCCCTTTAATTTTTTGAGCAGTGTATTATACACTGACTGAAGGACCTTATTTCCATTCTATGAGTTTCTATCCCAACATGTGCTGAACAGTGAATGACAGGCTGTGTATATTTAACTGCTTCCACCACTTTTGACTTTGACCTTATGCAACACCCCACACAACAAAAATGATCAATGGGTTAAAATTCATATTTTGATATATCTTGACATGACTGATCCTTAATGTCACTCAGCAGTGTACACTTTTACTGAATGTCTTTCACTGCAATCAATGAGTAAAATTTCATTTTTTAATTCAAATGCATTTGTTTATGTATCATTACTTTGTGTGGAAAAGTGCAGCTGTCAGTCGCAGCAGTAAGAGTTTTGTGCTTCAGCAACCTTTAAACCTCACTTTCTGACTGAACACAAGTTAAACTTCTGGTTAAAAAGTACATTTCTAGCAGATTACTCTTATGAGAAGTTTTGGTTCCATATACAGTACTGTCCAGAAGGTTTAGGCAGGTGTGGAAAAAATGCCGTAAACAAAGAACGCTTTCAGAAATGGAAGTGTTGATCATTTATTTTCATCAATCAACAAAATGCAGTGAATGAACAGAAGAGAAATCTAAATCAAATCAATATTTGGTGTGACCACCCTTTGCCTTCAAAACAGCATAAATTCTTTTAGGTACACTTGCACGCAGTTTTTGAAGGAACTCGGCTGGTAGGTTGTTCCAAACATCTTGGAGAACTAACCACAGATCTTCTGTGGATGTAGGCTTCCTAACATCCTTCTGTCTCTTCATGTAATCCCAGACACACTGGATGATTCAATTCAATTCAATTAAATTTATTCTTGTATAGCGCCTTTCACAACACAGTTGCCCCAAGGCACTTTACAATGGTGGTGGAAGGTGGAACAGGTTACAGTGATGGATGTTAAAGCCGGACAACTACGAAGGAGAGGAACCAAAAACTCCACTGTGTTGAGAAAAGAAACCTCTGAGGGTCCAAGGTCAACCGGCTACCCAACCCCCTTGGGTATACTAACAGTACAGAGTTAGTTTGATTTTAAACTCCAGGATCAGTGAGGAGTCCCAAGTTTCTTCCAGGTACCGATGAGCCACCAGGATCCCTTGGCGCATCGGATGCCCAGCACAAATCAGATGGTAGTTCGGCATTGGACTCAGGTGATGACCACAGTGGGCCCCCCCGGACATGTGGGGAGAGAAATGGAATGGGGGGGGGTCAGTAATGATGTTGAGATCAGGGTTCTGTGGGCGCCAGAAGAATTGATGCTGGTTTGAAGGCAAAAGGTTGTAACACCAAATATTGATTTGATTTCGATTTTTCTTTTGTTCGCTCACTTTGCATTTTGTAAATTGATAAAAATAAAGAATCATTATTTATATTTCTGAAAGCGTTCTTTGTTTACAGCATTTTTTCACACCTGCCTAAAACGTTTGCACAGTACTATAAACGTGACTGTTTATTTAGTAAAATTTTCCATCTCTTTTTTCTCCTTTTATTCAATTTATTTTTTTCAGTTGAAAAATATTTTGTGCACGAGAGGATCCGGCTTTCACTTCCCCTGCTACAGATGCTTTTATGAATTTCCTAGATAGACTTTGTCTGGTATTACTTTCGAGAAAATGTAAAGAGTCAAGAGTTTAGTTATTAGACCCTTTGGAAGAAAATATTGATACATTTTTACAATCCGTGTATTTACTAATTATTTAAAAAGGCAATTCTTTTAGTAAGAGACAGAAACATGCAGGCTGTTAAACTGAAAGACAGAAAACTCAAAGAACTATAGTGATTGTCACATTTTTTTAAAATATGGTTGCCATGTGATGAATGGATATTCACAAAGAAACAAGCTGTTTGGTGTTTTTTTCATAATCATCTGAAGAACAAGAGCCTTCATAATGTAATTTTATTCATAAGATAAATAAAAGCAAATACATTCACAGAAATTATGTATTAGATAATAAAATGTTTATTTGGAAACAAGCAAGCAAATTAACAAACAGGAAGACATAATACAAAGAAAAAATATAAACATTTATTAATACAGTGTAAATGTGATTTTTGTGGTTTTAATTTATGTGAAGTATTTGTAAAATCTAATAAGCAACTTTGCAGATTTTTTTATACAACTTTGCTTGTAACTTCATTATTTTTATACAGAAGTCTTTAAAATCTAGTAAATACCATGGTAGATTATATCTATACTGGCATTTAAATTTGAGTGTATTTTTAATAGTTATATATTGTAATGCAATTACAGTAAAGCATCTGCAGAAATAAATGGGATTTCACTGAAATTTCAGTTAATTACATTTTTCAAGAGGCAAACAAAGTTTGATTTCAAGTTTGAGGTTATTTAGAGAAAGCAGTTGAAAATGAAATGTACATGTACGTGTTTATGTACATAGATGTGCACAGAGTCCATTGTAAGGCAGTTAAGTATATTTTTTTATATACTTTGTTTTAGCTGTTAACAGTAATAAAATTACTGTTCTTATGTAGTAGATATTACCCCTTCAGATTTCCATCCCCACTTTTTTGTATAAAACTTTCATAAAGTTTCTCCGCAGTGAGCCATTTTATGTAATACCACTCTGAATGTTTCTGCATTATTGAATAACGGGTCCGGTCCCTGTACAACCGGTGTCAGTGTTTGGTCGGCAGTAAGTCGGACCTGTTCCTGGTGAGGGTTGGACTCCGCCAGGGCTGCCCTTTG
>JABMDN010000925.1:0-15000 GCA_017165825.1 Hepsetus odoe
AGAGTGTAAAGTAAAAAGTACAGGAATGTACTGAGAGTGTAAAGTAAAAAGTACAGGAATGTACTGAGAGTATAAAGTAAAGAAGTACAGCAATGCACTGAGAGTATAAAGTAAAAAGTACAGGAATGTACTGAGAGTATAAAGTAAAGAAGTACAGGAATGCACTGAGAGTATAAAGTAAAAAGTACAGGAATGTACTGAGAGTGTAAAGTAAAAAGTACAGCAATGCACTGAGAGTGTAAAGTAAAAAGAACAGGAATGCACTGAGAGTGTAAAGTAAGAAGTACAGGAGTGTACTGAGAGTGTAAAGTAAAAAGTGCAGGAATGTACAAGAGTGTAAAGTAAAAAGTACAGGAATGTACTGAGAGTGTAAAGTAAAAAGTACAGGAATGTACTGAGAGTATAAAGTAAAAAGTACAGGAATGTACTGAGAGTATAAAGTAAAAAGAACAGGAATGTACTGAGAGTATAAAGTAAAAAGTACAGGAATGTACTGAGAGTATAAAGTAAAAAGTACAGGAATGCACCCAAAGTATAAAAGGGAGCGTCTTTTTTGTGTGTTTTTGTCCATTTCGTCTGAAGCGGGTCTGGATGTTGGGTCTGGATGATGGAAAATAAAAATAATGGAGGATTCACTCAGATGTTCAGAATAAAGTAAGGAGTCTGTTCCGGAACTGAAGGGGGTTGAATTTAGTGCTGTTTTGGGTTCAGTTTTTCTCTCTGGGTTCAATATTTTATTCACAGAATGATGGGCTCTTAAACTCTCTGGCTGGAGGTGAGCTTTACTTTACAAAATATTGTTTTAATATACGAAAGTATGCAACCTGGCTGCCTTCTTACGTTTATTGAACCCCAAATAGTGAGTCAACAGTTAAAGTTCAATAAAAATTTTACGACAGACACTTTTTTAAAGTCGGAACATCAAACTTTTTTAACAATGTGGCAGCAAATATGTCTGGACTGTTGGAGGACATTATTAAAGACCAGGACTGTGGCTCCAGACTTTCTCCTGGAGGCCACGGCAGTAGAAACTGAGAAGCCCTGCACCCCATAAACAGAATAAACACCAACACTTCACTCGCATCACGTCAGAAATGAAACAAGAACTTCAGAGAAGCTGCTGAACCCTTTAACATAAGAATCACATTATTTGGTGGATCAGTACTTACAGAGTCATTTAAGCAGGTAGTTATATTATTATTATTATTATTATATTATTATATTATTACAGAATGATTCCTATTAGCTGGTTATAGTAGTGACTGAATCATTGACTAATCTGTAATAGATGCAGAACTATTTGTAGTATTTACTGATCAATGTATAGTTAATAGATTATCATTTATAGTAAATAACAACTTTTTGATCATTAATGAATCATTTAGAGTGGGTACTTAATCATTTACAGTAGAAACTGAATTGTTTAAAGCAAATACTGGATTATTTATTGTGATTAGTAATGTATAGTCAATAATTTAACAAGAATTTGTATGAATACTGAATACTTTATAGCAGATACTGTAAAATTTCGCAGTAGAAAAAGACTAAAATAGTAAAAAATGCATCGCATGTATGGTTCGTAATGTGTTTACAGCAATAGACGACTCCAAACTGGAGGCTGGAGAGCAGCCGGGGCAGTGATGGGGACGGTACCTTGTTCAAGGTTAACCTACTGGTCTGGGATTCAAACCCAGGACCTTCCTGAACTGGGGTCTGGCCCTTAAAACACTAGACCAGCGCTGCCAGTGACGCTGAGGTGAAAGTGATCAGCAGAATGACACTTAAATACAGTTTAACATTAATTCATGCACAAAAAGCTTATAGTTTAACGGGTTAGGAGTCTAATTACCTTACGCTTCGTGGTCGGCACTTTAACTGACATCAAAAACAAACATCTGCTTTCATGTGTAAAAATTCGGCTTGAGAAGGCGCCGTCCTTCGGATTTTTTTTTTATTTTATTTTTTTTTTGCTCATTAACTCCACGTATTATCAGCCGTGGGAGCTTCAAAGGAATTCTGCTCACATTTAAAATACCCTACAGTTTAAGGGTCACAGAAAGATGTTTGAGAGAGATCACAGAAGAACCTTTCGAAGACTTGAACCTCAAGTTCTGAAAAGCCAGAAACTGAAGCCCTTAAAGGAATGAATCCTGGAGCTGGACATGAAATGATAGTCCAAATGATCCAGGCTTTAATATTATGTGGTTAATCCTGTCGGCTCATGTCTAGGAAGGAACTAAAGTGAGGTCCAGCAGGTTGGTGCGTGATGTTTGATGTATCGTACTGCTAAAAAAAGCCCATAAAAGACCATAAAACTATCAAACAGGAGCCTTAAAAGAAGCTACAAAAAAGTTCCCCACTGCTACATTGCATTGTTGCTTGATGCTTCCCTGAAAGTCTGGAGGAGTGAGAATTAGCATGGTGAGTAAATCACCGATTTCTGAACAACAGATGGCTCATCACAGCTGGGAGACGAGTGAGATATCAGCCTGGCTTCAGTAAAGGATGGATAAAACGAGGATTTGTAGCCACGTTCACTTCTTCAGCGCAGAAAGTCGTGGGATCTCTCGTCTTCTCCTGTCACAGCGATGCCGATTTGTTCATAAATCTTTGCGATTCACACACAGCTCCCAGATGGAGGCGAAAGGTTCTCACTTTCCGTCAAATGTTCTTTGAAGTTCTGCCAAGGAAGAGCCAGTTTTGCAGGCCTAATCAGCCTTTCAGTCGATGACTCAGTCGATAAAGAATCATTTCAATAAATTAGAATCATTTAAAAGAATCATTTAGAAATGAAGAGTCTCCTCTGAATTCACAGTTCTGATGGGAACACGTTCAACCGAATCTTTTATAGTAGATACTGGATAGTTGGTAGTAGTAACTGTATAATGTATACTAATTATTGAATCATTTATAGCAGGAAAGAAATCATTTTGAGATATTGAATAACTTTTAACAGTAACTTGATCATTTACAATTGATAGCAACATGTGGACAGTAGTTACTGAAAAATGTATAGTGCAAAATGAGTATTATATAGCTACCGAACAATTTATAGGAGCTACTGAACAGTTGATATTAGATACTGAATAAATGACAGTGATTCATTAAACATTTTAAGTAGATACTGAATAATCAATGCTAATTCATGAATAATTTACAGTATTTACCATCTGATTTATAATAGTTACTAAGAAACTGAACGTTTTAGTTACTGACCATTGTATTGTAAATGTATTGTATTATATTGTAAAATCCCAAAATGGATTTTAGACACTAAAAAAGTTTTCCTAACCTCCCTTATTTCACCGACCTTCCCCCCTTTTCCACACACTTTTCAAACCTTGTAAAAGGATGGAACTAAAATATCTATCATGGCTTTTAAAAGGGTATATTGTTTTATAAAGAGCATTTTAATGGATTTACATTTTCGACACCCCCCCCCCTTCAAACGGATCCCTCTCTCTTGTGAGTCTCCAGTGTAAATACGGTTCTCCTTTGAGGTGTTGGGAGAAAAGTGTGAACCATAATGCACTCAATTAAAGGGCTCCTCTGTGGGAAAACTCCCTGCAGGTCTTAATGCAGAGGCGTGAGGGACTAATCTCGAGGGCTACTGTGTACATAGCTTAACGCGGAGGCTCGTTTTGTATTTTGACCGCAACGGTTTGCTACTTCGACACTTTGGGAGCCCTCTCGCTTTGAAAGGAACCCCTGGAGTGTTTGGCCAGAGTGTGTGTCCTAATCAGAGCTGTGTTTAGATAAAGCGATGGTGTGACAGGTCAAACAGAGCATGCGTTTGATGGCCTCTATGGGGCCTGTTGGTTGTGTTTATTCCGCTCTCAGCCTGGCTCCGTGCTCTGGAGGGGGAGACTGACCCCCCGCCAAGACACAAATGGACAGGGGAGGGGTGGAAGGCTGGGGAGGAGGGACTCAAGAAATGGACTGAGGATGTCCTTTGACTCACTGATGCAACATCAGTTGAAAAAGCATTCTTTTTTGTTTCAATTAAACTTAAAGGCACCAAATAGGTTGTTCGGAGACAAGTTCTCTAAGAAATACTACTTGTTTCTGCGAGCAAAAAGTGTGAAAAGTGTCCCTTGTCCCTTTTTCAGAATTCCCCCATAAACCAGTGTTTGCAACCAGAGTCATTGTGAAATGAATCCAATTTTACAGTGGTGGTGAATAGAACCAGACGTCTGGCCGTTTCCTCTCTAAACCCACCAGTGAAGCTTCACGTGTCTCTGAGTGTTTCTATTTGATGATGGTAAAATAATGAATCTGAACTAAAACCCTTTAATTTGTGTCACTCCATCATGCATGCGTTTCATTTTAGTCCAAAATCATCTCCAAGCTCTGGTAAGACAGTGTCTCAAACATCAGGCAGCATCTTCACCACCGTTTAAAGGGACATTGAGGGACATTCAGACTTCTGGTTCCACTGAAGTACAGTTCTGAAGCTCTATGTGTGCCACCAGACCTGCTGTGAATGATCTCAGCCGTAATTGGATGAATATTTCAGGAGATAAATTGGTGTTATTCCCTCTTAAACATTCGTCCACATCCAAAAGCATGAACCTCAGATGGATAAACCTTTATTTTGCACATGGGTGCTGATTTTTTCCCTGTTCTTAAATGAGTTTATTATTCATTTAATCTAATGAGTATATTTGTATCACTGGAAAACGCCTGCTGGTACTGACATTGTGTGAGCCTTTCATTTGGAATGGAGGGACGAGAACCTTCCCGCTGTGAAGTCAACTTCCATGCTCATAAGAATAAAAACACGAGGCAGAGTTTATACTATAAATTGTTCTGTTTTTATTCTGGACGTATTAGATGATTACCCCTCTCGGTTCTGTCAGCAGCTGCTCGAGATCAACATCGATCACACCGCCTTATCGCCTCTCACACTTTGTAAAGTGTCTCTCTCAGTAGATGTGGGGGACACCACACCCCAGGGCTTCCCAGCAGGAGACAACTTTCCAAGACATGTGAATCTTGGAAGCTATTTGTATTTGTTTGAATTTGTTGTCGTTGCTCATTCTGCATCACGATGTAACTCCAGCTGCTCTTCGCACTTTGGGATCCAGGTTACATTACCATTCCTTAAAAAGGGGAAAAAACTTAACAGTGGGGTCGTATTCAGTGTCCGATGTTGAATAAATAATATTTCACGGCTGATTTTAACCAAAAAAAGACGACCTGAACTAAACCACTTTTCTTTAGGACATCGAAAGGTTTAGTTTTGGTCCAGAACTGTCTCCAAACTCTGATTAAACAGAATCTCAGGCATCTCCATTTCATGACTGTGAGGGACGTTCAGACGTCCAATTCCATTCACCACCACTGTGAATTCTACAACACATCTCCTTAACAGATTCCTCACTTTAGCCTGAACATCTGCACTGAATCCTCCATTATTTTTATCCTCCATCACCTTCCCAACATCAACATTTCAGCCTAAATAGACACGAACACAGAAGAGACGTCCCTCTGTGTGTCCATCGGTGCAGGACAGAGTGAAGGAGAGTGAGAGAGAGGACAGGGAGAGTGGACGGTGGAGTTCAGGGTGTGTGGAGTGTGTGTCCGTGATGGAGAACTAGTAGAGACGGTGATGAAAGTGAAGCGGTGAAGTTCATGTGGATTATTTTCAGTAGATTGTTTTTATTGGAGTTGAAGTTCGAGGCTTTAATAGTCTTTAATTCTATTAATATGGAGTGAGATTCAGTTCACTCTCAGCACAGACAGACGCTCCAGACGTCCTTCAGAGGAGACACGTCTCAAGGGATGCTTTCACTTTTGATTTCAGATGGAGAGATTTTGCAATGATATAAGTATAGAATTTTTGATATCACAAATACATAAATGTAACTATGAATAAATATCACAGTGCACAGTTTCACATATATACTGTGCATATATATATATATATATAGGCCTGATATATCAAGCTATTAGTTCATTGTAATAAACGCATTAGATACACCATTACACTCCTATTATAAAAGATCAAATCCGCCGCCATGAGGTCTGCATCCCACAGCTTTTATGTGTTTTTATCACCAAGCCATTGCAGATTTTTACCCAGAAGCCTTAGTTCATGTGCGGGCTCCTTGATTTACTGTAAAGTCAAATCCGATCCAGCTGGGCGACAGAAAGTTTGACTTTGGTGCTTTTATCTCACAGAATATTTTATTATATGAATATAAAGAATAAATAGCGATTGGTCATTAATTTACAGGATAAAACGTTTGACATTGTGAGCACAGCTGTCACAGCTGTGTACCATAAAAAAAGAAGATAAACTCCATAATAAATGTGAGGTCAATAGATCAGAGCTTTCCAAAGAGTGGAAAAACCGCATAAAATATTTCAAACAGCTCTTGGCGCCATTCTGAGCCATATAAATACACAAGTTAGGAGAAAACATTTTCCACAAATACAGTAGACTCTGGTTACACATAGTATTGAAGTAACTATCATCTTTTACATGCCACCATATACACACATTTAATTACATTCCTTACACACTTGGTCTTAGCTGAGCTCAATATGATGGGCTTTTGAGAAGAGGGGCATAAAAACCCTGTCTTTTCTCGTTATCGTCCCCTCAGAGTGGAAGATGAGAACATCTGAAGTGATTTTCTTCTCTTTTTGTGAGCCCAAAACCACACTCCGGTCAAATGAGCGTCCCTGTTAATGCAAAATGAATGCTAACTCCATGGTTTTCTGATGCTAGCATCACATTTAGCACTTAAAAATGAAAGAGAGACAAAAATAAAAGCCTTATCAGCTCCCTAAATGTTGTCCAAGTACAAAAGTAGATTCTCCAGTAGAAAGGAAACCAGTGTTATTGTAGCATTAAAGCTAAAAACATCATGCTAACAACAACATCAAAAATACTGAGCTAAGATAGCACTGTCTTGGGTTGCGGGCTAAAATTTTACGTCAGATTAGAGGACGAACACTTTTATGGAGCGACGCTGAGATAAAACTGGGGTGAAAGTGATAGAGGGAAAATTTAGCAGGAGCTAGCTTCAGTTATGCTAATGCTACATGTTCATTTGCACCAAAAATGTGATTAAACTGTAAAATTTAGGCCTAATGTAAAGTTTACAGTTTCGCCGTCAACATTCGGCCTTAAAACACTGCGAATTCTTGTTTTACTGTGGATCCCATGTCACTTTATCTTCTGGTGTTTTGTAATTCTGATAGCAAAGTTTGCAACTTGACTGTAAAGTGAAGAGACTTTAATCTGTAGAAATTAGGTTGCTAATCTTAAGAAGTGTGCTTGCTAAGGCTTGGTGGTTAATCTAAAAAAAAGTGCTAATCTGAGGTGATTTAGCTGGTAATCAGATTAAATTTTGTTGTTAATCTATAGAAATTTGGTTGCTAATCTGAGGAAATCTGGTCTCTAATCTGAGGGAATTCAGTTTCCGATCTGAAGAAACTTGGTTACTAATCTAAAGAAATTTGGCTGCTAATCTGAAGAAATTTGGTAACTAGTATAAAGAAAGAAGGCTGATAATCTGAGGAAACTCGGTTAATAATCTGAGGAAACTTGGTTTTCAGTGTGAAAAGATTTGATAGCTAATCTGAAGAAATCTGTTAATAATCTGAGGAAACTGAAGGTAATCTGAAGAAATTTGATTGGTGATCTGATATTATCAACAGTCCGCATCTTTATGTGTGTGATTTTTTTTTTGTCCCAGACCTAATCTGACCTGTAGTGTGGTTTTAGGAGGAACATCTCACACACCTGTGGAAAAATAAGAGATAATAAAGAGTCCATCTGTTGGGCATCAACACTTTTCCTGCAGTGGGTCTCAGTCTTTAATCTCAGTCTGTCCACCTCGGGACAGTTTAGACCAACATTTCTCTCCGTCTCTTTCACACACACACACACACACACACACACACACACACACACACACACACACACACACACAAATGTCCGCCTAAAAACGTCTCTGGCGTCAGCTGCTGGCGCACGTGCACTTGCACGCGGTGATGACGGGGTAGTGCACGCGGATCCAGGCGCACCTGAGCGTCCCGCGCCTCGCGCACCTCCAGCGCAGCAGCGTCACGTGCGTGGAGGCGGCGGGCGCGCACCGCATGCCGGCGGGAACCGAGCACGAGCGCTCGCGGCTGCGGCTGCCCAACGTAGCGCGGCAGAAGCGCGCCTTGGAATGCTCCGCAGTGCGCCACAGGGCGACTGCGCGCTCCCAAGGCCGCCGCCGCCGCTTCCTCCTCTGCTGCGGCGCGTGCGGCCTCTTCTTCTTCTTCTTCTTCCTCCTCCTCCTCCTGCTGCTCCTCCTTTCCCCCTCCTCCTCCTCATCCTCTTCCTCCTCGTCCTCCCTCGGACCCGCGTGCGTGTCGCCGCTGCCGCCCGCGCCCTTCCCGCTCCTCCGGGGCGAGGCGGACAGGTAGCGCGCGTCCAGGTGTCCGAGCGTGCGCCGCAGCTCCGTCTCATTCAGGTCGCGCTCGCCGGGGTCCAGCGCGGGGTCCGGGTCCTCGTGCAGCTCCACGAGCGGCAGCGCGTCGCGCTGGCGCGGGCCGCAGCGCGTAGTAGTGCTGGCACGCGCCCTCGCGCGCTACGCACATCCAGGAGGAGAGCAGCGCGAGCGCCAGTCCGGGGAGACGCATGGCCGGCGCGAGGAGGCAACTTTCTCTCCTGCACCTGCCCGCGCGCTCCTCGCCCAAACACAAGAGCTAACTCCAGACGTTTCCCCGCCAGAAATTAATAAAGGAATATAAAATTGGCGCAAAATGTCCCGCAGCCGTGGAGCGTCTGCGCGCGCGGGTGGAACGTCTGCGTCCTCTGCTCGCGCGCGCGCCGGTGGGCTCTCTGTCTGTCTGCCTCTCGCGCGCTCCCCGCCTGAAATATATAGGCGCGCTCGCGGTGCTGTGATGTAACAGGACTAGCCCCGTTCTTGCGCGCAGTGTGTGTGTGTGTGTGTGTGTGTGGTAGAGGTGGCGGTAGTGGGGGATGCTGGGAGACCCCCCTTACATTAAAGGACGCAGTAAAGAATGAGAGACGCGCCCCCTGCCGGTCACCTTTAAAATAAACAGAGGGGCTAATGATCAATGCAATCCAGTCTGAATACCAGAGAGAGGGGGAGGGAGACAGAGAGAGAGAAGATGGACAGAGGGAGGGAAAGACAGAGACAAACGCAGAGAGACAGATAGAGTGAGTGAGAGAGCGAGAAGATGGAAAAAGTGAGAGTGAGAGTGAAGGTGGAGAGAAAAGTGGAAGTATGAAAAATGTGATTGGTGAGAGATAGAGAGGGAGGAGAGAAGGGAGAGAGAGGAGGGAGTGAGAAAGGCAGAAATGTCAGAAAGAGGAGGAGACAGAGATAGAGAGAGAGAAAGAGGGAGAGAAGGGGGCAAGAGAGAGAAATATG
Source organism: Hepsetus odoe (assembly GCA_017165825.1). Classification (NCBI taxonomy): domain Eukaryota; kingdom Metazoa; phylum Chordata; class Actinopteri; order Characiformes; family Hepsetidae; genus Hepsetus; species Hepsetus odoe. The sequence goes on from JABMDN010000925.1 coordinate 9,402, forward strand.
ATGCTCCATTTAATAAAATTATCCACACCTGATTTTATAGAAACATGTGTGTGTGTGCGTGCGTGCGTGCGTGCGTGCGTGTGTGTGTGTGTGTGTGTGCGTGTGGAGGGAGCACAGTGAGTCAATCCTTTCCACATTAATATCAATCTAAAATAAAAACAGCATGACACAACTTTAGAATATAATTTAAAAAATGGAATAAAATAAATTAAATTTCCATGTTGAGGTTTATGTGACACCTCAGGGATGTTGAACTGAAATAAACTTCAGTCGAGATTAGTTAACACCTCACACACTTCTCTGATGTTTTTACAGGAATGTACTGAGAGTGTAAAGTAAAAGCACAGAATTAACACTAAGTGCTAAAGTAAGAGTACAGAGATGTACTAGTGTAAAGTAAAAAGTACAGGAATGTGCTGAGGTGTAAAGTAAAAAGTACAAGAATGTACTGAGAGTGTAAGTAAAAATTACAGGAATATACTGAGAGTGTAAAGTAAAAAGTACAGGAATGTACTGAGAGTGTAAAGTAAAAGTACTGGAATGTACTGAGAGTGTAAAGTAAAAGTACAGGAATGTACTGAGAAATTAGCCAAAGTAAAGTACAGGAATGTACTGAGGTGTAAGTAAAAAGTACAGAAGATTATTGCTGAGAGTGTACAGTAAAAAGTACAGGAGTGTACTGAAGTGTAAGTGAGGGGCGTGTCTCCCCTCTGAAGGGCGTCTGGAGTGTCTGTCTGTGCTGAAAGTGAACTGAATCTCACTCATAATAAATTAAAGACTATTAAAGCCTCGAACTTCAACTCCAATAAAACAATCTACTGAGAAATATCCCATGAACTTCACACTTCACTTTCATCACCGTCTCTGCTAGTTTCTCCATCACGGACACACCTCCACACCCTGAACTCCACCGTCCCTGTCCTCTCTCACTCTCCTTCACTCTGTCCTGCACCGATGACACACAGAGGGACGTCTTTTCTGTGTTTGTGTCCATTTAGTCTAAAACGTTGGTGCTGAGAAGGTGATGGAGGATAAAAACAATGCAGGATTAACTCAGATGTTCAGTCTAAATTGAGGAGCCTGTTCTGGAGATGGAAGCTCTAAGGTCTAAGATGAACCCATACAGTCGCCCCTAATTATTCAACAGTTTATAATAATACAGTAGGCCAGCGGCTCCCTGCGATGGGCTGGCGACCTGTCCAGGAGTGCGTCCCCGATCTCGCCCTGTGTGTGTGCTGGGTTGGACACCAGCACTCCCCAGCGACCCATTTGGGACAAGCGGCAGATAATGAATGGATGGACAGTAGGCCAGGTGACCTTGGGTTTGGGGGCGAGGCCAGTATCAGAAAGGTCGTGGAGTTGTTCCCCATACCCGTGTGTTAAACAGAGAGAATGTATTTGCTTGTGGTACGTTGTGTTCTGTGTGTTCACAATGGCAGATGGTCACTTTCACTTCACTTTCACTTTACTAACTCCCAAAGAAATCCCACTGTGGGTCCTTACACACCTACCTTCTCAGTAAAGACTGGTTTGTTGGATCTGGAGAGCTGGGAGAAGAGAGAAGTGTAAAATGTGATCATGGTGGTTTGAAGGATCATGGTGGAAGTTCTAACCAAACCTGAAGGCTCAGCCCAGACACACACTTAGCATCCTCCGGTCCAGGTTTATCTCAGACACATTTAACACGGCTCTCGGGTGCATGAAAATATTTGGATGGTGAGGTTCTACAGTGCGTGTGTGTGCGTGTGTGTGTGTGTGTGTGTGTGTGTGGTATTAGAGCCAGTCTGAAGGGTCAGATTAGCTCTGATAAACACAGCCTGAGGAACAAGAGCCTAAATGTAAATGTCTAGACCCTGATAACGCACACACACACACACTTGTGGAGCACATTCCTTCGGACAGACCGTTTCACACTCTATCTCCTTCATTACTGTTTTTACACTCTCACCTAATGGAGGCTGCGTTACAGAAACGGCCACAATTCACACAGATAGGAGTGTTATTTTGTTTATTCTAGCACACCCAGGTGTACAATTTAGTCAATTTATAGATGTTTTTCCACACACTCTCTCTCAGTCCACTAATCACACTTCATTAGGGCTTTGGGACCGTCTGCTCTACTGGAGAACTTGATCGAGAATTTTTTGTTGGGTTGTTTCGTGTTGATGAGAGTCAGGAATGATTTATTTACTGAGGACACCTCAAATCTCAGTGGTTTCTCCTCGACAACAATAAGATCAGGAGAAAGACTTTGGCTCATTCTTCAAGCAGTTCAGGTTGAAATGGTGAATTTCCCGCCTCAGATGAGAAAAAGTGTCAGATGCATTTGGTAGGCGACTCTAAAGAGTAACACAAGAGGTTTGACGAAGATCAAGGCAAAATGTCCAAAGGTCTTCATCCCCTCGTTTCTTCATATTTTGCATCCAGACGTTCTTGTATACATTACTTTAATGTAATGTTGAGGACAGTTCTCCAGATCTTCCTGAAGGACAGTGTTGTTGTCTCTCATTTTAGTCCAGTCTCTGTCCTGAGCATTCAGATCTTCCTGAAGGACAGTGTTGTTGTCTCTCATGTTCGATCCCGGTCTCTGTATCTGAGCAGTTCTCCAGATCTTCCTGAAGGACAGTGTTGTTGTCTCTCATGATCAGTCAGTCTCTGTACCTGAGCAGTTCTCCAGATCTTCCTGAGGGGACAGTGGTTATTGTCTCTCATGTTCAGTCCAGTCTCTGTACCTGAGCAGTTCTCCAGATCTTCCTGAAGGACAGTGTTGTTGTCTCTCATGTTCAGTCCAGTCTCTGGCACACATGAGCAGTTCTCCAGATCTTCTGAGGACAGTGTTGTTGTCTCTCATGTTCAGTCGATCTCTGTACCTGGAGGCAGTTCTCGAATCTTCCTGAGGACAGTGTTGTTGTCTCTCATGTTCAGTCCCAGTCTCTGTACCTGGGCAGTTCTCCAGATCTTCCTGAGCAGGACGGTGTTGTTGTCTCCTCATGTTCAGTCCAGTCTCTGTACCTGGAGCAGTTCTCCAGATCTTCCTGAAGGAGGACAGTGTTGTTGTCTCTCATGTTCAGTCCGGTCTCTGTACCTGAGCAGTTTGATAGTTCTGTGTTGGTTAATCCACACAGTGATCTACGTCTGAACCTTCAAGCAGAACAAAGCGTCTCACTTAAGACATGAAACGGTGAAGAACAGGTGCAGATGATTCCAGATGATCAGAGGATTCATTTACTGCTGATGCTGAACCTGAGTGGGTGGAACCTCTTTATCTAGAACCTTGTATCTTTAGACACTTTGCAGCACTAAAATTTTTGTTAACATTTCTTTCATTTAATTCTCAATCTGAGAAAGAGAAGACAGTTTGATGGACAGGAAACAGGAAACAGTGTTTTAGAACCAACAAGGTGTATGAATGTATATTAATCAATCCAAAAAATCTACACCATAAAAGTAAACCCATTCCTCCCGGCTTACGTGCACGATGGAAATAAAGTGTGTATTCATCCATGCGTGCATGTGTGTATCTCTCTCTGTCCTCTAGCTGTCTCTGTCGTCCTCTGTCACTCCTCACAGTAATACTGTTTGAGACGGTCCAAAAAGAGAAAGCGTAGCTGATAGAGTCTGGAAAGAAAAAGAAAAATAGACGGTGGAGCAGCCGCTGTGGGTTCGAGTGCGTGCTAACAAGATTATTAAAGACAACACTGGAGTGTTTCTCTCTCTCTCTCTCTCTCTCTCTCTCTCTCTCTCTCTCTCCTCTCTGTCCCTCTCCTCTCTGTCTCTCTCTCTCTCTCTCTGTCTCTCTCTCCTCTCTCTCTCTCTCTCTCTCTCTCTCTCTCTCTCTCTCTCTCTCCTGTCTCTCTCTGTCTCTCTCTCTCTCTCTCTCTCTCTGTCTCTCTCTGTCTCTCTCTCTCTCTCTCTCTCTCTCTCTCTCTCTCTCTCTCTCTCTCTGTCTCTCTCTCTGTCTCTCCCTCTGTCTCTCTGTCTCTCTCTCTTTCTCTCTCACACACTCTTTCTCTGTTTGTCTATCTATCTGTCTGTCTGTCTGTCTGTCCTGTCTATCTATCAGCTGTTTGTCTGTGTCTATCTATCTATCTATCTATCTTTGTGTGAAGTGGAATCATGGATGATGGGAGGAGTGTGTTGCGCTGAGAGGAGGAGTGTAACAGCTGGAGGTGAATGCCATTTGTCTGTCTGGTCTGATCCTGATAATAAACACTGGGCGTGTGTTCCAGATGTGGAGAACACCAGTTTATCCAGCAGCACTTTGTCAGACACTTGATGACTTAAGCTTTGGGTGTGTGTGTGTGTGTGTGTGTGTGTGTGTGTGTGTGTGTGTGTGTGTGTGTGTGTGTGTGTGTTTGTGATGTCACTCTTTAAGTCTCTCCCTTTCGTTTAACTTATTTATTTGCTGCTCTCCAACTCTAATCTAACAACTACTTTAAACCCGGCCTGGAAAATCTGAACCTGACTCACACGACCTGCCGGGCGGAGAGGAGGGGTGTGTATAAAGGTCGGTTTGTGCAACTGCATGACTGTGTGTGTGTGTGTGTGTGTGTGTGTGTGTCTGTGTGTCTGTCTCCACCTGTAACAGTGGGGCTGTACATTTATCCCTTCTTCATAGTTCTCTCCACTACGTAAACTCATTAACACTTCATAAATCGCGCACGGTTAGCTCCTCGCAGTTTCATCCTAAGCGGGTCGCTATAAGTGGAATAAGTTGTGCGTGAGCTTACACTCTCCCAGAAATAGTGCATACAACGTGAAGAGCATGCCCGGTTGTAGTGGTGAAAACACTAATGCAGTATAGATCAGTCCCAACAGAGAAATCATGCTTGATAAACAACGGTGATTCATTCACTGCTGATGTTGAACGCTGAGTAGGTGGAACCCTTTTATCTAGAACCTTGTATCTTTAGACACTTTGCGGCACTTCAACATTTGTTCCCATTTCTTTCATTTAATCCTCAATCTGACGGAGACTGAGCGACAACTCACAACCAATCTCAAAAAATCATTCTGGAAAATACATGATGAACTCTCGCTCATTTTCTGAGCCGCTTGTCCGGATCAGGATCGCAGGGGGCTATCCCAGCTCTCACAGGATGAAGGCGGGGACACCTTGGACAGGTCGCCAGTCCACCACAAAGAGTGAACACGCACCCACAGGCAGGTCTTTGGATGGTGGGAGGACACCGGCGCCCAAGGGAGAGACAGAAACTCGGACAACATGTCCACTCCACACACCTGGACCATCCCGATGGAGATCGAACCCAGGACCTTCTCGCTGTGAGGCGACAGCGCCACCCACTGCACCACCGTGTTGCCCACTTTATGAAATATCCTGACAAATGGCATCATGGGAAAAACGACGTGAATCAATCCCAGTAAAATTCAGTGGGAATGAATCTTGGACGGTGGACAGAAATCCAGCATGAATCAATCCCAGTAAAAGAAATCCCAGTGTGAGAAATCATACTGGCGAATACCGTATAAACCAATCTCAACGCGTGAACTAGAAATGCAGCATGAATCAGTCCCAAAATGAAGAAATCATACTGGTATACACTATAAATGAACCCCGGACACTCCAAGAGAATACTGT
>JABMDN010000925.1:20000-27500 GCA_017165825.1 Hepsetus odoe
TAAGGTGTAAAGTAAAAGTACAGCAATGTACTGAGAGTGTAAATTAAAAGTACAGGAATGTACTGAGTGTAAAGTGAGACGTGTCTTCTCACCCCATGACGGACATCACACTCAACACATGCCTGAACTCTATCGTCCACTCTCCCTGTCTTCTCTCTTACGTCTCCTTCCATCTGTCCTGCACCGATGGACACACAGAGGGACGTCTTCTGAGTTTATTTTGATCAATTTAGTCTGAAATGTTGGTGTTTGGACTGTGATGGAAACAAACAATTTCTGGGCTAAAACAGGAAAGAAAAGCAAAAATGCTCATGTAAAGTATACAAATCTGAAATCTCTGTCCGTTATGTATTTCTGTTTAATCACTTTCCACTTATCTCACACACACACACACACAAACACACACACACACACACACACTGTCAACTTCAGGTCTGTTTGCCGATTCCCAGGCTATTAAAACAGTTGAGCTTTATTAGACCCTTAACAGTCTTAATTACCATGTGATTTAATCACATCAATTAATGCTCGTTTAACGTGTGAAGCGGCTGCTCTGTAATTTGGGGGGAAAGGTTACTTTTTACCGGCTGCTTTTCAAACAAAACGATGCCAAGGAGAGACGAATCTTACAACCACATCTCACTGCTGACCAGCCAGGTAGAAAAGAAGAGGCATAAAAGGGAGGAAAGAGGGGTCCAGTGGACAGAAAACAGAAGGAAGAGAGAGGCAGAAAGGGAGCCAGAGAGAGGAAGAAGTGTTTTGAGAAAGAAGAAAGAGAGGAGGAGGAAAAGAGGAAGAAAAGTGGGAAAAGGATGGTAACAAGGAGAGGAAGAGGAGGAAGAGGAAAAAGTCAAAAAGTAGGTCGAGAAGGGAAAGGATGAATAAGAGGAACAGAAGATGGGGAAAGAGGGAAGAGAGAGCAAAGAAGAAGAAAAGAAATGAGGTGGAGAGAGAAAGACAGGCTTGAGGAGGAAAAACAGGAGAGAGAACAGGGAGAGGAAAATTAGGGGGTGGGAGAAGAAGTAAAGCAGGTGGAGGGAGGGAAGAAAAGTAGGAGAAAAAGCAGGAGAAAGAGGAAAAAAAGAAGTGGAGAAGCAGGAGATGATTAGGAGGAAAGAGGAAGAAGAAGGGTGATCAAGCAGGAGAATATGAGAGAAGCAGAAGGTGCAGGAAACAATAGGAGGAGGAAGAAGTGAGGAAAGTTGGAGAAAGAGGAGATGGGGAGGAAAGGAACAGGGGGTGTTTGAAGAAAAAAGAGAAGGAAAAAGAGAAGATAGAGATGAAGAAGAGGAATGGATCGGAGGAAAATCTAAATGGGGTCAAACCAGGAGAGGACAGAGATAGAGATGAGAGTGGAGAGAAGAGGAGAAAGAGGAAAGAAAAGGATGGAAAGGGGAGGAGGAAAATGAGAAAGAATAGGAGGAGGTGGAGATGAGGAGAAAGAGGAATAGAAAGGGAAGGAAGAGGAAGAAGAAATTTAGAAAGGAAAGGAAAAGAGAAAAAAGAGAGAGGAGGAGCAAAAGGGACATTGAGGGAAAAGAGCAGAGTGGATGGAGGGAAGAATAGAAGGGAAAAGACAATGAGGAGGAAAGAAAGAGGAGGATCAGAAAGGCTGTCTCTCTCTCACTCTCTCTCTCTCTCTCGCTCTCTCTCTGTCTCTCTCTCTCTCTCTCTCTCTGTCTCTCTCTCTCTCTCTCTCTCTTTCTCTCTGTCTCTCTCTCTCTCACTCTCTCTCTCTCTCTCGCTCTCTCTCTCTCTCTACTGTCTCTCTCTCTGCTCTCTCTGTCTCTCTCTCTCTCTCTCTCTCTCTCTCTCCTCTCTGATCTATAATCACTTTAGTCATCTAAGGACTCTTGAGCCTTTAACATCAATTTGTCAAAAAGTAGCAGCAAAATCAAATCTGAAAGTTATTTCAAAATCTAATGTTGTTGTATATTATAAAATTGTGGCTTCAAACAAACAAGGTGCCTGGACTGCATGAGGATCTGTGCCACATTTAGACCCCAAATGTTCCCCAAATAGCCCCTTTACGGGGCAGAACCGGACTGGGCCACCCAAACCGCCCCAGTAGGAGTGTGGGTGTTTTCGGAGTGTGTGATTTAAATGGCACAAGAGACTTGGTAGTGTGTGTGTGTGTGTGTGTGTGGTCCCTAGGGAACACAGAGGAATCTTATGTGTGTGTGTGTGTGTGTGTGTGTATGTGTGTGTGTGTGTGTGTGTGTGTGTGTGTGTGTCTGACAAAAACAATAGCAGCTTCACTTCTGTCTGCCACTGTCTGACTGTAATACCTGCCTGGGTGTATAGAGTTCCAAATGTAACAAACAGAGGAGCCGAGACTCTGTGTGTGTGTGTGTGTGTGTGTGTGTGTGTGTGTGTGTGTGTGTGTGTGTGTGTGTGTGTGTGTGTGTGTGACAATAATAACTAATAATAATATAATGTGTGAAGAAGAACAGAAGGAACAGAGAGAGAGAGAGAGAGAGAGAGAGAGAGAGAGAAAGCTTACTCCAGTGTTGTCTTTGTGTGGCTCTTGTTGTACCTTGAACCCACAGTGGCTGCTCCACCGTCTATTTTTCTTTTTCTTTCCAGACTCTATCAGCTCCTGTCGTCTGTAATCTCTCGCTCTGATCATTCTTTCGCTGCCACATCGTTCACCGCCGAGAATGAAGACAAGCCTCCATCGAGTGGGTCTGAACTTGGGATTCTAGTTTGCAAGATTTAATCAAGCCAACATAAGATCTATTGAATCCTGGTTCAGAATCAGCTCGAAGTCCCAACCAGGTTGTGGTTGAATGTCCATCAGCCTGACTTTGCCTGACAAACTCCAGCCCACGACAAGATTGTATCATGACTGCATTCCAATAATGAAGTTGTGCCCTGACAAATTTGCCACCTGATAGGACTGTACCCACAGCCAAATCCCTCTGATACAGGACTGTGCCTGACCGATCCTCCTGATAGGACTGTACCTGATCACATCCCTCCTGATAGGACTGTAGCCTGATCACATCCCTCCTGATAGGACTGTACCCTGACCACATCCCTCCTGATAGGACTGTACCCTGACAAAATCCCTCCTGACAGGACTGTACCCTGACCAAATCCCTCCTGATAGGACTGTACCCTGACCACATCCCTCCTGATGGGACTGTACCTGACCACATCCCTCCTGATAGGACTGGCCACCTGATGATCCACTCCACAAACAGGACTGTCACCTGACCAAATCCTCACCTGACAGGACTGGCCACCTAAATCCACATCCCTCCTGATGGGACTGTACCTGACCACATCGCTCCTGATGGGGACTGTACCTGACCAAATCCTCCTGACAGGACTGGCCACTGATCACATCCCTCCCTGATAGGACGCCTGACCACATCGCTCCTGATGGGACACAGCCACCTGACCACATCGCTCCTGTGCTCAGGACCCTGCCTGACCAAATCCCTCACAGTAGGACTGTACCTGACAAAATCCCCCTCCCTGACAGGACCTTACCTGACCAAATCCTCTGACAGGACTGTGCCCTGACACATCACTCTAATCGAGTTTATTACCCACAACCACACTCGCTCTAGTAGGACCATTGTACCCTGACCAAATCCTCACAGTAGGCAGCCAAATCCCTCCTGATAGGACTGTACCCTGACCACATCCCTCCTGACCGGACTGTACCCTGACCAAATCCCTCCTGACAGGACTGTACCCTGACCTCCCTCCTGACCGGACTGTACCCTGACCAAATCCCTCCTGACAGGACTGTACCCTGACCAAATCCCTCCTGATAAGACTGTACCCTGACCAAATCTTCCCTCCCCACCAACAGGTTTGTACCCTGACCATCCCTCCTGATGGGGACTGTACCTGACCAAATCCCTCCTGATGGGACCTTCCCCATTAGATCCCTCCTGACAGGTTTATTGCCTGACCACTGTCCCTCCTGATGGGACTGTGCCTGACCAAATCCCTCCCTGATGGGACTGTACCTGACCAAATCCCTCCTGATGGGAGTGTACCCTGACAAATCTCTCCTGATAGGACCTTACCTGACCAAATCCCTCCCTGATGGGACTGTTACCTGACAAATCCCTCCTGACAGGACTGTACCTGACCGTCCCTCCCCTGATGGGACTGTGCCTGACCAAATCCTCCTGATAGGACTGTACCTGTCACATCCACTCTAACCAGGACCATTACCTGAGCCACATGCTCCTGATAGGACTATTGCCCTGACCATATCCCTCTGATAGGACTGTTACCCACAGCCAAATCCTCCTGATGGGGACTGTACCCTGACCAAATCCCTCCTGATAGGACTGTACCTGGCCAAATCCCTCCTGATAGGACTGGCCCCACCTGACCAAATCCCTCCTGATAGGAGTGTACCCTGACCAAATCTCTCCTGATAGGACTGTACCCTGACCAAATCCCTCCTGATAGGACTGTACCCTGACCAAATCCCTCCTGACAGGACTGTACCCTGACCAAATCCCTCCTGATAGGACTGTACCCTGACCAAATCCCTCCTGATAGGACTGTACCCTGTCCACATCCCTCCTGACAGGACTGTACCCTGACCACATCGCTCCTGATAGGACTGTACCCTGACCACATCGCTCCTGATAGGACTGTACCCTGACCAAATCCCTCCTGATAGGACTGTACCCGATAAATCCCTCCTGACAGGACTGGCGCCTGACCAAATCCCTACCCAGTAGGACTGTGCCCTGACCACATGCCTCCCTGATGGACTGTACCCTGACCACATCCCTCCTGATTGGATAGCACCTGACAAATCCACTCTGATAGGACTGTACCCTGACCAAATCCCACTCCTGATAGGACTGTACCTGTCCACATCCCCTCCTGACAGGACTGTGCCCTGACCATCGCTCTGATAGGACTGCTTCCGCCTGACCACATCCCCTCCCTGATGGGACTGTACCTGACCAAATCACTCTATTAGGACTGGCCTGACCAAATCCCTCCTGATGGTGTACCTGACCAAATCCCCTCCTGATAGGACACAGCGCCTGACCACATCCTCTGACAGGACTGTACCTGACCACATCCCTCCTGATGAGGACTGTACCCACAGCCACATCCCTCCTGATGGGACTGTACCTATTAAATCCCTCCTGACAGGACTGTACCCTGACCAAATCCCTCCTGATAGGACTGTACCCTGACCAAATCCCTCCTGATAGGACTGTACCCTGACCACATACCTCCTGATAGGACTGTACCCTGACCACATCCCTCCTGATTGGACTGTACCCTGACCAAATCCCACCTCCCTAGTGGTTCTTACCTGACCAAATCCCACTCACAATGGGGACTGTACCCTGTCCACATCCCTCCTGACAGGACTGTAGCCTGACCACATCGCTCCTGATAGGACTGTACCCTGACCACATCCCTCCTGATAGGACTGTACCCTGACCATCCCTCCTGATAGGACTGTACCCTGACCAAGTCCCTCCTGATAGGACTGTACCCTGACTAAATTACCAAAATTAGCATTATTAAAATTAGCAAATTAGCAAATTAGCAAAATTGTTGTGTCCTCATTCTCATGTTGTCATCATCACACTGTCATATTTCTACATGGTAGTCTTTATGAAAGTTACCTTTTTTCACTTCTTTTGTACCCGACAATACCGGATACACAGCCACACTCATTACTGTCGGACTGGAAATACTGCACACTATAGATTCATCCTGGATTAACATCACTCCAGAGTTGTTAGTTACACTGCTGAAACGACTGCAGATTCATCCTGGATTAACATAACCTCATGATTATTACTGTCAGACTGTAGAAACGGCTGCAGATTTACCCTGGATTAACATCACCCCACAATTAGTACTGTCAGACCGTTAAACATCTGCAGATTCATCCTGGATTAACATCACCCCACGATTATTACTGTCAGACCGTAAAACATCTGCAGATTCATCCTGGATTAACATCACCCCATGATTATTCCTGTACTGTCAGACTGTAGAAACTGCTGCAGATTCATCCTGGATTAACATCACCTCACGATTAGTACTGTCAGACGCATTAAAAACATCTGCGAATTCATCTGGATTATTTATCCCACCCCACGATTATTACTGTCAGACCGTAAAACATCTGCAGATTCATCCTGGATTAACATCACCCCACGATTATTACTGTCAGACTGTAAAAACATCTGCAGATTCATCTGGATTAACATCACCCCAGTGTACACCGCAGACTGTAAACATCTGCAGATTCACCCTGGATTAACATCACCCCACGATTATTACTGTCAGACTGTAGAAACATCTGCAGATTCATCCTGGATTAACATCACCCCTAGCAATTTTACTGTCAGACTGTAAAGCATCTGCAGATTCATCCTGAATTAACATCACCACGATTATTGCTGTCAGACTGAAAACATCTGCTGAATTCATCCTGGATTAACATCACCCCACGATTATTACTGTCAGACACCTGTTAGCTTGTCTACCAGATTCATCCTGGATTAACATCACCCCACGATTATTACTGTCAGACTGTAGAAATATCTGCAGATTCACCCTGGATTAGCATCACCTCACGATTATCACTGTCAGACTGTAGAAACATCTGCAGATTCATCCTGGATTAACATCACCCCACGATTATTACTGTCAGACTGGAAACATCTGCAGATTCATCTGGATTAACATCACCCCACAATTTTACTGTCAGACTGTCGAAAACATCTGCAGGTTTCATCCTGGATTAACATCCCACCCCCATAATTTTACTGTCAGACTGTAGAAACATCTGCAGATTCATCCTGGATTAACATCCACCCCCGCAATTTTACTGTCAGACTGTGAAACATCTGCAGATTCACCTGGATTAACATCACCACGATTGTGCACTGTCAGACTGTGAAACATCTGCAGATTCATCCTGGATTAACTTCACCCCACGATTATTACTGTCAGACTGTAGAAACATCTGCAGATTCATCCTGGATTAACCTCACCCCACGATTATTACTGTCAGACTGTAGAAACATCTGCAGATTCACCCTGGATTAACCTCACCTGATTATTACTGTCAGACTGGCAAAAACATCTGAATTCACCCTGGATTAACCTCACCCCACGATTATTGCACATCGGGCTGGCAGAAACATCTGCAGATTCACCCCTGGATTAACATCACTTGATTATTACTGTCGGGCTGTGAGAAACATCTGCAGATTCATCGCAGATTAACATCCGCACGATTATTACTGTCAGACTGTAGAAACATCTGCAGATTCACCCTGGATTAACATCACCCCACGATTATTACTGTCAGACTGTAGAAACATCTGCAGATTCACCTATGGTGCCATCACCCCACGATTAGTACTGTCAGACTGTAGAAATATCTGCAGATTCACGCTGGATTAACATCACCCCACGATTATTACTGTCAGACTGTAGAAACATCTGCAGATTCATCCTGGATGTATCACCACAATT
>JABMDN010000925.1:32500-34889 GCA_017165825.1 Hepsetus odoe
GCAGTTCACTTAATTCTACCAGCGACACTGACACCACGTATTTGCTTATTTGGGTTCAGATTTATTTTTCTAGATGGACGGAACGACACAAAGAAACATTCAAAGAATCTGTTCGTTAAGACGTCTTGCAAGTGTCAGATTCGGGTTCTGGAACAGGGAACCGTCTGGCTTGTCATCAGGTCGGCTCCTGCAGTCTGTCGCTCGGAGACACTGAGCAGTGGGTCCACGACGGAGACTGACTCAAAGTCACTCCACTGACGCCTCCTCAGATCATCCCCTCACTCCGACCCCACTCCCCCAGCAGAAACGCTCTCATCAGTGCCATATCAGATCTGCTAAAGCTGAAAGCTTCTCCAGTGCTTCAGCTGCCAGACAGCTTCACCACTAATTACCTGATGAAAGCCAGGACAAGCTTCAGAAATGTCTTAGGGACTCCGTAGCAGGAATGAAGCCAGAGAGAAGGCTACTCCAAAAACCACTCTCAGAAATATTAACTACATGGCAACCAGTGGCATAACTGGGAGTAGAAGAGGGGTTGGCTTAAGGTGGCGAAAGGTTGTCTGTCCTAAAACAGTGTCCTGGGAGCAGAACAGCAACAAACCACAAATATTTTACTCACTTTTCAGAACATTTTCCTTTTCTATCATACTATACTCTCAGTACATTCCTGTACTTTTTACTTTATACTCTCAATACATTCCTGTACTTTTTACTTTATACTCTCAGTACATTCCTGTACTTTTACTTTATACTCTCAGGACATTCCTGTACTTTTATTTTACACTCTCAGGACATTCCTGTACTTTTACTTTATACTCTCAGGACATTCCTGTACTTTTATTTTGTACTCCCAGTACATTCCTGTACTTTTTACTTTACACTCTCAGTACATTCCTGTACTTTTACTTTATACTCTCAGGACATTCCTGTACTTTTACTATATACTCTCAGGACGTTCCTGTACTTTTACTTTATACTCTCAGTACATTCCTGTACTTTTACTATATACTCTCAGGACGTTCCTGTACTTTTATTTTGTACTCTCAGTACATTCTTGTACTTTTTACTTTATACTCTCAGTACATTCCTGTACTTTTACTTTACACTCTCACTACATTCCTGTACTTTTTACTTTACACTCTCAGTACATTCCTGTACTTTTACTTTATACTCTCAGTACATTCCTGTACTTTTATTTTATACTCTCAGTACATTCCTGTACTTTTTACATTATACTTTCAGTACATTAAGTCCTTCAAATCGCATTGCTTTCGGCAGTGAAGGGTTGAGGTAGCAGAGTGTTACGTTGTCATGAATAATAAAGTAGTTCTGAGTTAAAGTGGGTCTCTGAACATGCACTTGATCAACAGACATAGTGCTGAAGCCTGGTAGGAGCTCCAGTTTAATGATGGTCTTTCAATCCTTCAGAGTCGCTTTGGGTAAATGGAGCCCAGTCTGGAAGACTGGAAAAAAGCAAGTTTCTACCCAAAGAGGGTGTTTTCCCAAACTCTCCATCGTGGTCTGAACCCCCCCCCCCAGTTACGACATACTGAACGCGCTCAGAGAAGCCCTGCTCCCCTGCCGGGACGGGAACAATACCGGAATTGTCCCCCGTCTCCCGGCAACCAGGGTCATTTTCTCTTTACACCTACTGTATTCCAAACAAATTGTGAAACCACATGTTCAAATATACATCAATTCCAGCTAAATATTGACGGAAGGTGGTCTTTGTCGCGCTCACATGTGCGGGAATGTAGCTATACAGCCCCAGTGTGTGAGGTTGGGTTCCTTGGTCCAGTGTGGGATCTACCTTGAAGGTCCCTGCTGGAACTCGCAGCTCTAATAGATGAAGGATGGAGTGTGCCGCTTTGATTGATCTGGGCGTCATATTTTCCGCCCGAATGCCTCGGCCTAATGGCCCATTGATGGATTTCCTTTGACGGGCAGATGGCTTTCAGGCTTTGACTAATTGCCTGATCAGAGCGGTGGCCTTCGCGCTCTTATTTTGTGTGTAAATGACATTGAAAAATATGGCACATAATTCCTTGACACGGGGACCTTAATAAATGGTCCTGCGGTGCCAAAAAAATGTCCCCATCTCAGAAGATTAATGTGGCACTACAAATGATCCCAGGCCATCGGAGACCCTGAACAAAAAAAAAAAAGAACATGTGTTCGAGATAGCAGATCGGAACGTGAACGGCAGGAACTTTTTCATAAAGAAAG
The DNA here is from genome assembly GCA_017165825.1 of Hepsetus odoe. NCBI lineage: Eukaryota > Metazoa > Chordata > Actinopteri > Characiformes > Hepsetidae > Hepsetus > Hepsetus odoe. The sequence continues at coordinate 34,727 of JABMDN010000925.1, forward strand.
CCTTGTAGGCCTCGTGGTGAGGAATCTGCTGAAATCGCCTTATTCCATTCAGATTAGACTACGTATTTTGCTGTTTCACCACATGTTAATTTGATGAATAGATATAATACACACTCTGTGTGTGTGTGTGTGTGTGTGTGTGTGTGTGTGTGTGTGTGTGTGT